>CM029550.1:51147014-51175554 GCA_017141385.1 Sogatella furcifera | reverse complement strand
ATTTTTTTCGTTATACTTCAGACTGAGAAGGGATTCATAAAACCTCTAACAACTGAAAACATTAACTGAAGCCAACACAACCTCAACACAACACTAGGTCACTAGCACAAACCCCACACGAACTGTCATGGCGGCTCGTTCGACTCGTTTATTCATAAGTTGGAATTCGGAAAAACAGCTGGGCTAGATTTTCAGTGCTGTAATTATCATCGTGATGATGACTAGTGCTGTGATAATAATCAAAATTATTATTCCCGCATTCAGAACAGCTGATCTTTGATTCTCCTGTAAACGGCAATTTTCCAAACGCAAATCCAGCTTGGAAAGTTGTGTATTACATACGAGTATGGCGAAAAGTATCTGGTAAAGACAGTAATGTTATCGTGATTTCATCCTTACCCCCACCCTCCCTCTTCATCGTAGAAGGAAGCAGCCAAAGCAGCTTCCCCTCCAGTTCCAGTTGGCATGTTGTTCACGAAACCAACATCGTTGCTGCTTTTGCAGCCCCGCTTTCAACTGTATTTTCTTCAGTTTTCAAGTGAGTTTTCGTTTATAATCACACAGCTCTTTTCTTTTGTTCACCCGCGGTCCTCCACCTGTGAAATTCGAATTTAATCAACCAATTGGTCCTAATCGCCGGATTAGATCAGTGTTTTTGAAATGCATTCCGCTCATTGTCAGTGTCTGTACGTGTCGTGTTATTTAGATGTTTTTAAATGTTAAAGTCCTGTTGTTTTGAGCTGTGTGATTCGGTAGTGCGTGAACTCAAAGTGAAAATTCCGTTTATTTCAACTCAATGCATTGCACGGTTCAAAAGTTATTGAATTTCAAAGTTTCAACCCAAGCCATAGTCGGACATTTGCAATTTATGTTTCCTTTCAAAATCGATCAATTATCGAATTTCGTTAATGATCGGCAAAATTCGGTTTAAGCAGTGTCACGTGATCGATCCCGTGAATCAATCAACGTCAAGTGCAGGAAGGAGAGAGAGCTACTCACGCAACGAAGCCAAGCAGACGACCACAACAAGGCCTGTATCAACCTTTCTTATTCCATTCCTTGCACATTGTAAATCGTTCTCGTTTGCAACGCACTTCGCAACTTTTCAGTATCACCTCCTCTCATTAACACAAATTAGTTTCGATAGGTTTGAGTGCGCTACTGCGCTGTGTCTGTATTATCAGCTGACAGTTACAGTTACGCTGTTAGTTCTGTTGTGACATTGACTGATTTCTAAGCCTCAACTCACAATGTCAGACCATGGAGATACCCTTTACCGAATCGCGTATTTTACACGATACAACTCAAATGCAACCGCCCAGGAAAACTATACCAATTTTACAGTCAAAGCTAAGGATCCCACTATGGAGTTGAAGCTTTCAACAATAAAAAGAAACAGAATTATTATCAAAATAGAGTCAGCAATCAAATCCTTATCAAACAATCCCTCTGAGCGTATGATTCTAGATTTAAGAAATGATTTTCAAACATTCGAATCAATTCAAGACAACATCACAGAACTTGCTTTATTAACTGATTCAGTTGATGAGAATTATAATGATATGGGCGAGAAGTTTCTTGAACTCTATGGAAGGTACACTTCATTTTGTAAACAGCCAACAATTGAAACTGTACAGCAGACCAATCCTAGTTCTAACATCAATTTACCACAAATAAAGCTGCTAAATTTTTAAGCAGATATTGAACAGTGGATCGAGTTCTTGAACATGTTCAATGCGATTATTCATACGAATAGATCACTCTCAGATATAGAAAAATTTCATTATCTGAAATCCAATGTGTCAGGCTCAGCCGCTCAAATGATAGCTCATTTGTCTCTATCAAATGAAAATTATCTTATCGCCTACACTCAGTTGTGTGACAGATACTCAATCCAAGAAGATTATGTTCGTATTACATCGATCAGTTACTAGAGTTTAAGCAAATAGATAAGCCCGATTACTTGTCATTAAGAACATTTGTTGACACTCATTCGGTTTGTATTTCTGCTCTAAAACACAGCAGATTCCCGATTTGAGTGACTTATTCTGTTGTCGCTGTGTTTAAACCATTTGGATAAACGAACTCGACTTGAGTTTGAAAGTAAGATAGCTGATGTCATTCCTAAATATGAAGACCTAATGAACTTTTTAGTGTCTAAAACTCGTATGTATGAGTTAGTGAACCCTTCAACTACACTTCAAACTGCAAGAAATATTGAATTTCGGTCTACTCGCTCAAATGAAAATAAATCTGATAAGAGATTTTCACTAGTTGCAAGTGATAATTCTTCAACTGTCAAACCTAATCAAATTGTCAAGTTAAAACCGCTTCAGTGTATTGTGTGTGGATCAGAGGATCATAGTATTTATTCATGCCAACTATTTGTCAACTTGTCTGTCGATCAAAAGTATGATTTCCTCAAACAAAAAAATCTATGTTTTCAATGTTTTGGACTCATAATCGTGTTCAGTGCAAGTCACAAAAAACTTGTAAACTATGCAATTTAGTAACCACCATACATTATTGCATGCTCAGAAGGAAAAGACCCCGCCACCTTTGTGTGTAACACTTCAAGTCTATCCATTTCAGAATCATCTCTATGTCTACTTGGCACCGCTAATGTTGTTGTTTTCGACTCTTTCAATAAGCCACATATTGCGCGAGCTATTCTAGACTCAGCTTCACAAATAACCGCTGTTACAAAGGAGCTAGCAGATAAATTGAATTTGAAATCTACTTATTCATCTCAAAACTCATTGGCATCGGTACTAAAACAACAAGTACAATGGGCGAGGTTAACTTAACTATCTCTTCACAGCTTCAGCCGAATTTCAAGTTGAATACTAAAGCTACAGTGCTATCAGTCATAACATGTAATCAGCCCTCTGTTTCATTGAACGCTGAAGATTTTAAGCATTTTTCAAGTCTGAGATTGGCTGATGAAAAATTCTATGTGTCAGGTAAATTGATCTGCTCATAGGAGCTGGCTCATTTCTACATACTCTATGTACTCAAGATCACGAAGTCACAAAGTTTTATCAAAATTCTCCAGGAGCCTTGAGCACGGTTTTTGGCCATGTTATCATTGGAAAAATAAATTCTAATGAACCCACATCACAATCAGATTTAGCTACCAGCCTTCTAACCTATGTAGAACCAGTTAATCAGTTGCTCCAAAAGTTTTGGGAAATCGAAGAGATATCTATCAAAACTGAGGAAGACCCCGTCTCATGTGTATTGTGAAAACCTATACACAGAAACTACAACTCGGTGGCCTTCAGGTCGTTATGAAGTAGCGTTACCATTCAAAACTCAGAATGTGGCTTTAGGTGAAAACCGAAACTCTTCAATGGAAAAATTCCCTTCACTTGAGAAAAGACTAGCATCAGACAACTCTGTTAGCAAACAATATCACGATTTCATGAGCCAGTATATTGAGTTGGAGCACATGTCCAGAGCTTTAACTTCGTCGAACTATGTAATACCGCACCACTGTGTTCAAAGGCAGACAGCCTCCACAACTAAATTACGTGTCGTTTTCAATGCATCAGCATCTTGCAACAATGGAGAAGTGCTCAATGAATCTCTCTTTACCGGGCCCCCAAGCTCCAAAACGAGCTTAGTCATATCTTATTAAGTTTCAGAACTCACAAAGTGGCAATTACATCAGACATTAAAATGATGTACAGGCAGATATCAGTGAGAGAAGTTGATCGTAAATTTCAGCACATATTCTATCGACCAACACCACAAGAAGAACTGATAGAATTTGAACTCAATACTGTCACGTATGGTATGACTTCAAGTAGTTTCCTTGCTCAAGAACATTGCTTCAATTAGCCAGCGATTATGAAACTGAATTTCCTTTGGCTGTCAATGCCATCCGTCAGCATACTTATGTCGATGACGTGGTTAGTGGCGCTTCCAGTTTGAGTGAAGCTAAATCACTTATCTCACAACTCAATCAATTGATGCTGAAGGGTGAACTCCAACTGCGAAAATGGTCATCTAACGTGAGAGAAGTAATTGAAGAATTTCCCGATGAAATGTTAGAAAATCCCCTTGCCTTTTCTGATACCACTCAACGAATTAAAGTACTTGGTTTTCGTTGGAATCCATCAACAGATGCCTTTTCATACGCAGTCACACCATTCATTGAAAAACCAACAAAAGCACAATACTGTCATACACAGCCAAATTGTTTGACCCTGCTTGGGCTGTTATCTCCTGTTGTATTCTTATTCAAGTACTTTTTGAAGCTATTGTGGTTGTCTAATCTCGATTGGGATGATCCATTAAGTGAAGATTTAACCCGTCAGTGGAGTCGTATATCAAGTACAATTGTGTCACTCGCCAACGTTCATATTCCTCGTCACATTGACACTACACACGTGAGTGTATCATTACTCGGTTTTCTGTGATGGATCAGAAAAGGGTTATGGTGCATGCGTCTATATTCATATCTCTTCAAACAGCCAATTCATATCAATGAATCTTATCATAGCAAAAACAAGAATCTCACCTGTAAAAACTCTTACTATTCCAAGATTGGAATTATGCGGTGCTCTATTACTGTCAAAATTATATAAAATTGTTTTACCTCAGTTCGAAAAAATGTATCTCCAACACACGGCTGTACTCTGATGCAAAATTAGTATTAAATTGGCTCAGAACTCCAAGTCATAAACTCAAGATCTACGTGAGCAACCGAGTCACACAAATACTTGAATTGACATCACCAGAAAATTGGTTTCATGTACCTACTGATTGTAACCCTGCGGATTTGGCCTCGAGAGGTATTTCAGCACAAGATATTGTAGACAACTCCTTGTGGTGGCATGGACATCAATCGTTCCACGTGCAATTTGAGAAATTGATTATATCAGAGAGTTGATAGGATTGAAGATGACTCAGAATTGAAATCTCAACTTTCAATTCTCACAACTACAATAGTTGAGAAGTCTCACGCTCTCAAGTGCTTCGAAAAATATTCCAACCTTCACAAAGCAACACGTATATTTGCGTTTGTTAAGCGATTCATAAAAAATTGTAAGCTGAAGGAAGCACACAGGCACAATCTTCGCAGCCATAGAGCACAACCGGCGCGCCTCACCTCTCTGCATCTGTCTGTTGCTGAATGTCGTGCAGCACTATTGAGTATTGTCAAACTTACTCAAGAGTTCTATTTCATTGACACTTTCAAGCTTCTCAACAAGGAAGAAACCCCGCCGCGAGAATTACACTCTCTAGCACCATTCATTGATCCATCCGGTTCTCTCAGGGTGGGCGGACGTCTCAAACGATCCTGTCTTCCGTATGACAGCCGTCACCCTGCTGCTGCCGAAATCATCTCACCTCAGCACCCTCATCTGCGACCAGATGCACCGAGATCATTACCACGTTGGCCCTCGCACTACTCAATCACTTGTTGCGCGCAAGTATTGGATCATCTCGGCGCGTAACCTGATAAGAAGCCAAATACGTAATTGTGTCCACTGCACTCGTATGCGAGCCCAACCTAATCAGCCAGTGATATCTGATCTTCCAGACTTTCGTGTTAGCGCATCGTTCCCATTCACCCATGTTGGCGTTGACTTTGCGGGTCCTTTCTGTACAAAATGCAGCCACTAAAAAAGACAAAAAATTATACAAAGGCTATCTCGCACTTTTTATTTGCCTGGCTGTAAAAGCGATTCATTTGGAATACGTGTCAGAATTAACAACTCAGGCCTTTCTTGCTGCATTTGACAGATTCACATCACGCCGAGGTCTACCATCGCATATGTACTCTGACAACGGTTTGAATTTTGTTGGAGCCGCTAAACACTTATCAGATATTTCCAAATTTCTGTCTGATAATAATACTGAGATATTGAATGGACTTGTCCAACGTGAGGTAACTTGGCACTTCAATCCACCAGTTGCCCCAAACTTTGGGGGAATTTGGGAAGCTAATGTTAAAACTGCCAAGGTGCTACTAAAAAATCAGATTTGTGACACACCAATGACTATGGAGGAATATTGCACTGTTTTTTCTCGTATTGAGGCCATTATGAATAGCCGTCCGCTGCTAGAACCCTCCCCGGATCCCAACGAAAACACGCCACTATTGACGCCTGGTCATTTTTTGATTGGACGACCACTGCTTCAAGCCGTGGAGCTTCCTCTAAATGAATCCACCTCAACTCGGCAACGTTGGACTCACCTGCGTCAATTAGTACAGTCGTTCTGGCGTCGATGGAAATCTGAGTATCTACAAACACTCATTCAACGAAATAAGTGGAAAACTCCAACAGAAAACATCAAGGTTGGACAAATTGTGCTTATAAAACATTTGAACACTGCACCTACATTATGGCCTATTGGAAAAATTGAGAAAGTATTTCCTGGTCAAGACAAATAATAAAAAGCGTCAATCCGCACAGCCGGCGGTACGCTCATCCGACCTGTGAACAAACTTATAGTATTGCCAGTAGTCTAAATCTCGGCAGCCCCTTCTGAGCCTTGTGTAAATATTCGATTATCGTCTACACCGCTTCGTGTAAAAATCAATCAGTGTCTTTGTGTGCATCGTATGTGTGATATCCGCTTCGTTTTATATGTGCTAAATCTCAAATAAACAAGTACATTTTCCTCGATAAAACTCCGATGTAGTTTTAGGTGGGCGGTTGGTAAAGACAGTAATGTTATCGTGATTTCCTATCCTTACCCCCACCCCTCCCTCTTCATCGTAGAAGGAAGCAGCCAAAGCAGCTTCCCCCTCCAGTTCCAGTTGGCATGTTGTTCACGAAACTCAACATCGTTGCTGCTTTTGCAGCCCCGGCTTTCAACTGTATTTTCTTCAGTTTTCAAGTGAGTTTTCGTTTATAATCACACAGCTCTTTTCTTTTGTTCACCCGCGGTCCTCCACCTGTGAAATTCGAATTCTAATCAACCAGTATCTATTGGATCTTTTGATTTTAAAATCATCAGCTAGATGAAAACTCTAATAGACAATACCAGCTGTTTGCGCCCGGCATCAGTGTTGTCCTATGACAATTGCCTCGCCAATTGGCAACGTATAAACTAGGCATAACTGCTGTGAAAACTAGTCTAGATACTGGGAGACCAAACTCATCTGACTTACCATATTTATGTAAAGCCGATTTCCTATGTTGTAAGCTTTTACGCCATCCCAAACTTTCATCCCCTACTTGAAGTTTGTCCAAGCAAAGAAGACATTCTAGCAAGATGAAAAATGCCTCCAGCTCGGTAAATATTGATTCAAAAATTATAAACTTGGTGTCAAATTGTAGAAAAAATTCTGCTCTCCGATTTGAAACTGAACTTATAAGTTTTGAACCAATATTGACCGAGCTGGAGTCATTTTCCCATCTTGCCAGAATGTCTTCGCTGCTTGGACAGGCCATACTATCATGTTCAATTACTCTTACACGGCTTGCAAATTATTCTAAGCATTATTCTGCGTTCGGATTACACGCTAACTAATTCAGATAGTTTTCCCATCCTCGTTCAATAAGTCCGCCAAGTCTGGCGAACTGCTATTAAGCCTCGTGTATAGTCTGTTCAAGCAAAGAAGACCCTCTGGCAAGATGAGAAAATTACTCCAACTCGGTCAATATTGGTTCGGAAATAATTGATTTGGCCTCAATCGTAGGTAACATTCTGATCTACAATTTGAGACCAAATCAATATTTTTTCAACCAATATTGACTGAGCTGGAGTCATTTTCTCATCTTGCCAGAGAGTCTTCTTTGCTTGGTCAGACTATACTTTCATTCTGCTTTTAATAGCCTACAGCTCCAAGCCTTTTCACTAAAGATTGGCGTTGTTTCAACTAACGTTGTTCTCAACGGTTAACTAGTTGAGAGCTTGGAATTTATTTTTCAACTCTATTTACAATCAACTGATTTTTTTATAGCATTTGGTCGATGTTCTCCTGAACCTGATTGACTCAACAGTTGAAATCTTTCATACACAATGCTTGCATGTTTGAAATCAACTAAAAGTGATTCGAGCTGACTGCCTACATTTTTTATTTATTCATTCAATCATTAATACAGAAGTCATTGACCCAGCAGCTAACATACAACAACGTCATGAATTTCAAATTTCAAATTATTGTTCTACATGATCTTGATTCAGAATTTAATTAATTAGAATTTGGATATAAGACATTTTCTATTATTTGATTGTCTGCGTTTCATCGATTGAAAATTCTGATGCATACATTCTCAACTGTCACCACTGGCGGCTAGTGCCCACAAAACAAGTGAAGTGCTGTGTAGTAAAAGATAGGCACTTCACCTGTTTCGTGGGTATGAGCCGCCAGTGACTCATGTGTGTGTTCATTTTTTAATATCTAATTCATTTTTAAGATATAACAATAGTTTATATAGAAAATGTGATACATGAAATCGTTGAACCATACTGTTATTATACAGCCTTTATATCAAGTATCAATGTTATAACCTTGGCCCTGGCTTATAAAGATTTACAGCTTGTTTTTCTGATGAAAAACAAGCGAATGGGATTGTAGATTCACCAATAAAACTCTCGAATTACAATGTTCCAATTTTTGGAAATGATCAGCTGTTGAATCAACGATCAGCCAAAACTCACTAGAAGACCCTAACATTCGAATCCAAAATGGCCGCGATGGTTCGAGTGAAATAGGAAATACCATGTATTCTTTATTCTTTCTTTACAATTGCGACTTGGTTTCCAAGTATTTTAAGCAAAGGATGAATGAGTGATGATGAATAATGAAGTTTTAAGATGTAGGTTATATGTCTATGTAAATTGGTTCAGACGAAAAATTCACGATATTGCTGTTCAAACTCGAATCATCGCGGCCATTTTAGATTGCAAGGCTAGGGTCTTCTGACTTGGTTTGTTTACGATTTTCTTTGTAGGTTATGATAATATTTTAGCAACAATGATGATTCCTGTTCAAATCTCACTATAAAAATAATGATTGATATTTATTATTAAATATATTCATAATAATAAATCAATTTCTATATCAAAATCATTAAATTAGGAGCAAAGTTTTGGTTTAAAGGAATAGCATTAGACTATTCGATATTCTATTCACTTGAGGTAAATTCGTTTCATGTCATTTTTTTAATCAGCTGAAACTGTAGAATTTACATTTTATTGGAAACGTTTATGAGACAGAAACGCCCATAAAATCAACGAATTATGAGTAATGTGGATTGTAAAATGTTTATAAGCCAGGGCCCTTATATCTCTTGAATAATCTTGGATCTTGGTTACCATTAGATGAGTAATGCCACGTTTACACCGGAATGTTAATAACTTTTTCGAATAACGTATTATTATATAGACTTATATATTATATAACTTATTATATAAAAGTTATCAACACATGTTATTAACATTCCGGTGAAAATGTGGCTCAACAATCAATATTGTAAAATTATCATCTGATCCATGGTGATAATTAGAAATGTAATCTAATTACTTTGATCTGATTGATCAACTTTTAATTATAAACAGCTGGATTCAAATACCTTCAATATTATTATCATCCAATGAAGATTCAATACGTTAGGCTGAGGCCGCACTGCAGGTGGGTAGAGCTTGGAGGGTGGAGGGTAGTTGTTAAATCTATAGAATATACACACCATCCACAGTAATACATCGTATTAATGGTATGTGTTCAGCCGCCATCTTGAAATTCTTAAATATGGACAACATAACCTCAAAAAACAGTATGACGTCATACCATTCATACGAAGTATTACTGTGGATGGTGTGTATGTTCTATAGATTTACCAACTACCCTCCAGCCTCCAGGCTCTACCCACCGGCAGTGCGGCCTCAGCCTAAAGCTGCAACCAGTTGACTATTTTATTGAGAAACGGTTTCGTTGAGTCAACTTCTCATTTTTATTGGACGGGTGGCGCGCTCTGCATTAAGTATAAAGGCCTGCTGAAGTTTAAAGGATTAAATCGACTGTAGACGCCGGTCGGCTTAGAACTAGGAAACTTTTCTACTCAGCAGTACAAAACAGAATGGTAGGCTATGAACGTTTTATTAAACCTCTACTGCACAATATTAATTAATGAAAATCAATCTCAGACAGCAGTTTACTGCACCACTTTTTACTACTATTCTTCTTCTTTTTCTTCTTCTTCTTCTTCTTCTTCTTCTTCTTCTTCTTCTTCTTCTTCTCCTCCTCCTCCTCCTCCTCTTCCTTCTTCTTCTTCTTCTCCTTCTTCTTCTTCTTCTTCTTCTTCTTCTTCTTCTTCTTCTTCTTCTTCTTCTTCCTCTTCTTCCTCCACCTCCTCCTCCTCCTCCTTCTTCTTCTTCTTCTTCTTCTTCTTCTTCTTCTTCTTCTTCTTCTTCTCCTCCTCCTCCTCCTCCTCCTCCTCTTCTTCTTCTTCTTCTTCTTCTTCTTCTTCTTCTTCTTCTTCTTCTTCTTCTTCTTCTTCTTCTTCTTCTTCTTCTTCTTCTTCTTCTTCTTCTTCTTCTTCTTCTTCTTCTTTATCTTCTTCTTCTTCTTCTTCTTCTTCTTCTTCTTCTTCTCCTCCTCCTCCTCCCCTTCCCCTCCTCCTTCTCCTTCTTCTTCTTCTTCTTCTTCTTCTTCTTCTTCTTCTCCTCCTCCTCCTCCTCCTCCTCCACTCCTCCTCTTCCTCCTTCTTCTTCTTCTTCTTCTTCTTCTTCTTCTTCTTCTTCTTCTTCTTCTTCTTCTTCTTCTTCTTCTTCTTCTTCTTCTTCTTCTTCTTCTTCTTCTTCTTCTTCCTCCTTCTTCTTCTTCTTCTTCTTCTTCTTCTTCTTCTTCTTCTTCTTCTTCTTCTTCTTCTTCTTCTTCTTCTTCTTCTTCTTCTTCTTCTTCTTCTTCTCCTTCTTTTTCTACTACTTCTTCTACTATACTCAACTCATACTCTTGCCCGCTCTACTCTCCATCTATCTCCAATCTCCTCTATCTCCTTGAATTGGATTCTTAATTTTCAAACTTTGTTTCCTTGTTCAGTTTTATGTTCTCACAAAACCTGCTTCTCCTCTTCTTTTCCAACTTCCAATAGCTATTCTTATTTCTTCACGTTGTTGTAATTGTGCTTTTAGTTTGTATTGAATGTAAATAACTTCTCTACCTATTATTATCAATTGAATTATCATTCTATTCATATGTGGTTGTAATTGATGATTCTTAAACTATAATGACTAGAAATACCTAGAATGAATGAAAAAATGTTTTATTTGTGAATTATTTCTTTAGTTTTCTATAAAAAAATACAATAATTTTGTTTGTTTCTCAACTCATTGCTAGCGATCAGACATGTGTCTTTGCTAGCAAAACTCTGAGCTCACTTTTAGAAACAGTCAGTCTATAAAGTGTATTTCTATTCAGGAAGGTATGTTCGTCAAGATAACTGTAGTCTCTGTAAATCATCAATATTAAGATTCTATATCCTTTTAAACCGATGGAAGTTACAAGCTAACTATAAAGTGATGAGGGAGCCAACACCATCTTTTAGCAATATGGAAACCAGCTGGATGTACTCGTTCTCCATCGCTTGCTTACGATTGGCTGGAGGCGTGGCCAGGTGGGGGCTGGCTTGGTGGGAGTTGACCAATCGTATTGCAACTGAGTTTTCAAGCCGGTTCATCAGCTCCCTCCCACCTCGTCTCTGATTGGCTGGAGCCACTAATCGAATGGCAAACTCCGCCTTCCGAAGTTATTCTGTGCTCCTTTTTCACAATGATATTTAGTCTGATACTTAGTTTTTCACTAGGATTATAGTCTGTTCAGGTAAAAAAGACATTCTGGAAAGATGGAAAAATGACTCCAACTTGGTAAATTATAACTTGAAAAATTATAAATTTGGTCTCAAATTGTGGAAAACATTCTGCTCTATAATTTTTAATGAAATTTATAATAATTGAACTAATATTGACTGGTCATTTCTTTATATCCTTCCGGCATCTATTTTTTGCTTGAACAGACTATAAAGTGAATGGTGACTTAATCAAACATGAAATAATACAGTACTGGCGGCTCGTGCCCATGAAACAGGTGAAGTGCTGCACAGAAAAAGATACCAGCACTTCACCTGTTTCGTGGATACAAGCCGCCAGGGTAATACAGCCTATGAATAATTCCTTAATAGCTTCCATATCAAACTGTAAGTAAGGAATGAATAATGATGATAGAATTGGTTAAACTGTATGATATTTCAGTATTAAAACATGATATTGCATGATGTTTCAAGAGTGAATCAGAGAAGAATCTATATCTATAAAAGCGAAATGGCACTGACTGACTGATTCATTCATTCATTCATTCATCACCAGAACTAAAATTCACTGAACCGAATGCGTTCAAATTTGGCAGGCATGTTCAGTTGGACGTTTAGACGCGCGCTAAGAAAGGATTTTGAAAACTTTTCAAGGATACACAAAATAATTTAGTTTTTCGGCGTTTTCCTATTTTTTCTAGAATCAATCGGTAGAAAATGTTGATATTTGGTGGGCAGGTTCAGATAAGGTCTAGAAATGTTGTGTTAAAATATTTCTGCAATCCGTTCAAGATTACGCCAGTAATCAGTTTTTCAAAATCATAGATGTGTTACGGGTTGCATATCTTCCGCCTTGATACGATCAATCCTAACTGTAAATTCAATGGTTCAGCGATATTATAGATGAACTAATTTAGAAGATATTGGATCAAGTTTCAAACAATGTCCGATATACTTCCCAAGGTTACGCTTAATATTCAGCGTTATACTATTTTTGTGAATTTTCGGAGTTTTTCATAGATTTTTCTAGAACAAATTAGCAGAAAATGTTGAAATTAGGTAAACAGGTTAGGTGTAGAAATGCTGTGCTCAATAAATTTCGAATCCCTCCTGAACGGAATTTGCAGGCGAGCGAAGCGAGCATATTTGTCTCAGTTGACACTGACAGAGGTTTTGCAGGCGAGCGAAGCGAGCCTGTTTGACTCACTTACACTGCCCATACTGACGTGGGTCCAGGGGGCGGAGCCCCCTGGCTAGGCGGAAAAGGCGAGCGAAGCGAGCCTTCCGGCTAGTGGATGAATAATTATGAATTGATGAGAAAATAACCCATATCCTTCAGAAATATAAGCTCTTGTTATAAAATAGCCAGCGAGATATTCAGATATATGAATTGATAAATTAATGAAAGAACTACCAATATCAATTAGAAATAGCAGCTCGTTATGTGATAGAGGCAGCGAGTTATATTTATGCAAAGAATTGAGTAAGTATGAGCGAGAGAGTTACTTGTAGAGAGAGTTGGAGCAATTTTAATAGTCCCGAAAATTATAATTCAAAAAGCCAGACTACAAGAAATTTCGGGCTTAAAGAGCCGCTACCAACTTTATCTGTGTACGGTCGTATTTCGAATAAAGCGCTAAGTCCGGACTTATTCTAAGCCGCTACAACTTGATGCTTGAAAGGCAAACTTCGTCTGTTTGACGGTCACTGCCTGCAATTATCTCGGCCGCAAAATTACTTATACTTTAACAAGAGGTAACTTCCGGCTTGGCTTAACACTCATACCATAGGCTATACAACGTATTTTGGTTGGGAAGTTATATCAAATGGAGTAGAGAGCTGAATTTTTGAAACGGTTATTACTCTCAACATGTTTCTGCATTTAGGGAGAAGAAGTTGGCTAACTGACTGAGCTATTGAAACTTCAATGAAGCAGAGTATGGATTTTCGAAAGCAAGGTATAGTGTGTACAAGCAAAGAAGACATTCTGGCAAGTTGGGAAAATAACTCCAGCTCGGTCAATATTGGTTCAAAATTTATGAATTTGTTCTCAAATTGTAGAAAATATACTGATTCACAATTTGAGAACAAATGTATGATTTTTAAACTTATATTAACCGAGCTGGAGTTATTTCTCCATGTTGCCAGAATGTCTTCTTTGCTTGGACAGACTATGAGGAGCTCTATGAGGATGATGCTTTAAATTTGTTCGATGTTTCACTTTCCTTATTATCAGGAGAGGATGTTTTGAGCGGTGTAAATCGTCAGAGCTTAGTTGTAACGTTTTATAAAATCATTAGAACGTCATAAATTTACATAAATTTGACGTCTATCTATCTACAATGTCTGTTTGGAAAGTTTGGAAACGGCTTACTACTATTTGGTTGCGTAAGTTATTGTTATTACTTTATGTACGAAGGTTGTTTGACATTTAGTCTCGTAAGGAAAAATTATAAATTTGGGTTCAAATTGTAGATGAGAGTATTCCCTACAATCAAATACCAAATTTATAATTTTGTAACCAATACTGACCAAGCTGGAGTCATTTTCGCATCTTGCCAGAATATCTTCTTTTCTTAGACCTTTAATACACACCACTAGACTCTATTAATGTGGAACTGTTCAGTGAAACGATGTATATCGTTCATGGTATACGATATACTATGATATATTAGGGGGTCCATGATATATTAGGGCCATTGGGGGTATACAGGGTGTTTCAGGAGGAATGTGCAATACTTCTTAGGCTGATTCCTTACACCAAGTAGACAAAAAAGTTCCATGGGACCAACCCCCAAAAACGCTTTGTTACCGAGATAACAATGGCGGAAAATTGAGATTTTTCAAAACATATTAATTTTTATAATTTTTTAGAGGCTTTAGTGAGGTTCTAAAATAATCAAGTCCTATGTAAAATTAGTTGAGGAATTGAATGAAACCAGTTCCAAGTTTGTACCTTTAGCGGTTATCAAGATAATGGAAAAAATATGCTAAAAAACGCCATTTTTCAACAATAAGGGTTATAACCGGATAAGGAATTATAAAATTGTATTTATTATTGATGGAAGTTGAAGAGAGTCGGATTCTAAACAAAAAGTTAAATGGCGGCGATTGTGTAAATCTCACCAAAATCTCAGAAATAGCGATCAAAAATCGCAAAATCGCTACTAAACACAAATTTATCACTCTTGTCAATTTTGCGATTTTTGATCGCCATTTCTGAGATTTGGGTAAGATTTACACAATCGCCGCCATTCAACTTCTTGTTGAGAATCCGACTCTCTTCAACTTCCATTAATAAAAAATGCAATTTTAGGATTCCTTATCCAGTTATAACCCTTATTGTTGAAAAAATGGCGGTTTTCTAGCATATTTTTCCAATTATCTCAATAACCGTTGTAGTTACAAACTTGGAACTGGTTTTATTGAATTCCTCAGCTTATTTTACATAGGAATTGATCATTTTTGAACCTCACTAAAGCCTCTAAAAAATTAGAAAAATTAATATATTTTGAAAAATCTCAATTTTCCGCCAATGTTATCTCGTTAACAAAGCGTTTTTGGGGGTTGGTCCCATGGAACTTTTTTGTCTACTTGGTGTTAGGAATCAGCCTGAGAATTATTGCACATTCCTCCTGAAACACCCTGTTTAAAGCAATATGGTAACACTTAATCTGGAATGAAAATTGAATTCCCGTGTATGTGAGTTTACCTGTAGTCAATTTGCCTCTAATTGCACGAAAATGTTATCTGAGATAACAAAGTGGACAAATATCTCCTATCTTTAATATAAAGTTGGATCTCCTATCTAAATTTGTATCTATTTACTCTACGTCAGGGGTCCACCACAAGAAAGCCTAAATGTTGCAGCAATAACTGTAATTAAGTTATCAATATAGGCCTACTCGTAGTTAATATTATGAAGTGATTCATCACTGTAGTTGAGGTAGCTTTACTCCCATCATGTATTGTATCCAAACTTGTATTGCCATCAATACAAGTGTACTGCTTTACACTCAGTTGGATTCAAATAAGTTCTATTTTCAAAATTTTTTCAAAGTTTTCTATTTTCCCCCTTTCTTTCAACTTTTTCCTTTCTCATAATCATTCTATTTCTTGTGATTTATATCTCCTTCCTCTCTATCTCATTCTTATTTTTCCCCATTACCACTGCTTCTCATATTCTTCCTCTTTTCCTGGTTCTTACTCTCTTTCATCATGCATTACTGGCGGCTCGTGCCCACGAAACAGGTGCTGTACAGTAAAAGATAATGGCACTTCGTGGGTGCGAGCCGCCAGTGTCCTGCATCTATTCCTCCTCATGGTTAAGTGTTAATGGGAGAGATGTAATTGAAAATCCCTTTCCAAGAATGGACATTTATATGCCTAAACTCCGTCATTTTATGAAGATACAACACAAATTCATGTTACCGTTAGCTTATCAAATCCTGTATATTTCAGTCATTTTCAAGTTTCCAAGTTAACATGTAATTAATGTATTTTCTCACTCTTATAGCATAGGATTTAAACCGATTTACCGTTCTATGTAATCTACATGAATGAAGTAATTGAATCTGAATTTGAATTCTACCCCATTTTCATGAAAAAAAACATTATAAACTTCATCATCGTTGACAATTCCACATTATTATACCAGTGGAATCAACCACATCAAAGGAGTTTTTCATGAAATTTCACAACGTCAATAGAAATTCCAAAATATTCATTTATTAAAAAATAAAACTACAGCTCTGGTACTACTGACGTAAATAGGTTAAGCGGTTTCATCTGTCTCTTCCACGTGATGTGAACCACTAACAGCTGATTTGAAGCACCTGTTTCTGATTCAAAAACATAATCTAGGCATAGCTAAATAACAACGCCGATTGACAACATCAGCTGTTGGAGCGCACAAGGAACAGACGAAACCGCCCCGTGTACGTTATGATGTAACCTACTGACAGCTGATGTTTAACATCTATTGTATCTTTTTATTCCAAAATTAATAATTATAATCTTTGTATAGCCATACGACAACTTCATCCATTTATTAATAATGCCAATTGACAACATCAGCTGTTGGAGCACACAAAGAGCAAACGAAACGCCTAACTTTTTGGCGTCAGCTATACATATTGAACTTTTCTGGTCTAGGCTACGTATATAGCCTACCTATCTCATTGGAAGTTCATATATTTATACATATTATGTATATGTAAGATATGTAATAGATCGTGGAATACTCGTATACATATATAGTACGCTATATTATAGCGTGGATATGTGTGGGCCTTTTATTTGTACAGCCAACTTGAGTTCTATTTGTTCGAAGTTGAGGATCCTGTTCAAATATTACGCGGTATGGGCAGTTGGCAACACTGGCTTTTTGGCGGGAAACTGAATCAATTTGTTGTGGAGTTTGAACGGTGTTTTGGCAGCAATGTCTCCCTACCTTCCATTGGGATACTGTGTAAATAAGTAATGAATTGAATAATGAATTTATTTTTCTTTTCAAAAACATACAATATAAAAAACTTGAAATAAGTCGACTACATTTAACCAGTTTTCGTAGTCAACTTAAGTTCTATTCTAAAGGAATGATTATCGGCTTCCATATTTTAAAATTCGGAGTTTTTCTAATTCAATCTAAAAATGATACTTTCCGATACAATTATTGGTAACCTTAACAACATATTTAACGTTGATAAATAAATACATATTTGTAAAGTCTTCATCTAATTTGAATGCTATGATCAACGTTGACACCTAAACTTTCCTTAATCATTTGAAATGAGTTCAATCTAAGAGACTATCTCCTTGAATTTGATCTGAGAATAGAATTACAGCAATCAGTCACTTTCAACTGGGTCTTAGTTGAAAACATTAAATGAATTATGGGTTCTCTCTCAACTTTCCCTCTCACTCTCCACACACACTCTCTCTCTCTCTTTATTACTCTCTTACACGCTCTCTATCTCTCTCTCTCTTTCGCTCGCTCTCGCTTCATCTCTCTCCCCTTTTTCTCCATCACAGAGGCACACCACAAGAGTAATGATAAGATAATCTTCCAGGCCTAACCTTGCTTTCTTACAAATTTCGCTTGCTTACATTCTGTGGTATAGTCTGTCCTAGCAAAGAAGACATTCTGGCAAGATAGAAAAATGACTCCAGCTCTGTCAATATTGATTCAAGAATCATGAATGAGCTCTCAAATTGTAGGAAACAGTCTTATCTACAATTTGAGATAAAATTTATAACTTTTGGATCAATATTTACAGAGTTGGAGTCATTTTTCTATCTTGCCAGAATGTCTTCTTCGCTTGCTTTCATCCAGCTGTAATTGGCAATTTCACGGTGTCAAGATAATAGTATCAGATATAGCGGGTGCCAACGGAATTGGCGGTTGGTGATTGTCTTATATCGATGCTCAGCTCTGTCAGGACAATCGGTGAGCGGTCTGCGAGAGCATATCAACTCAAGAGTGAGCTTGGCAAGAATTTTCCCATTTGTGTCACACGTTCAGACTATAATTACAGAGCTGAGCTTTGATATTAGACATTTGTCAATCACTGGTCTCGTTGAAGTCTGCTATACGAAGGTTATGAGTTGATTAGATTAGATTACTTTATTCAAATATATGACAAAATTCAGCTTAGATTTTACATTACAATATAAATGAGTAGAACAAATTATTTTATAAATTTCACAAAATAGAAACTCCTAGTAAAAAATACGAAAAACGGTGATGTAATTTGAAATTCGAAATGTCTCAACATAAGAATTTATTTATTTATTTACAGAAAAAACATGTGGAGGCAAACAGGTAAAATCCAAATATTGCCTCCTTAACACAAGTTCAACAATTTCAAATTAAAATAACTTGAAGTAAGGATAACCATGCAAAACAAAATGTAAAGTACTTAGAAAATTAAATTAATTAATTAAATGTAATGAATGCGGAATTTATACAAATTTTAATTCAAGGTTCTCAAAATGAATAAGGAGTGTAAGTTATCTAAGTGGAAAGGCGAAGTTTAGACATATATATGTCCATTGTTGGGAAAGGATATCAAAGATATCCTCTCCATTAACACTTGGCCTTGAGTTAAAAAAATTTCACAAGCTTTTACTAGATTACTTGAGGAAGTAATATAAATATATTTTTTTTTTGCTGCGGATGATGCCCATATAAGTATTCAAATTTACTTGTGCATGGGTGCAAGGGTGATTTATGAGGTGCATAAACGACCATGCCTCAGGTGGGATTCGAACCCACGACCGGGTAGCGCTAGCGGGCTGAAGGTTGTAACGCCCCAGACCACTCGGCCAACCCGGCCGGCAATTGTTATTCAATTCGAAAACTAGATTCAAACAAAGTTAAATTAATCTTAATCAAAATTTGATGTAGGCCTAATTTATAAGATGATTAACAATGAAGAATATGTACATCAATCTGTATATGATTTGTAATTATTATAATTCATATTCTATTTATCGAAACTGAGGGCGATAATGGATAATGATATTGTAAATTAAGCCAACTCAAAGTAGAAATTATATACAAGTATACAAGATTATGGTAAAATGTGGCAAATGACAAAAGTTGGATTGATGTTACAATAACGGTTTATAATTATATATGAATGAATTATGGTAGTGTATGATGGAAGATTGATTTTTAACTAAAGTTATGATGGTGAATGATGAGAGGGAGTGAGAGAGGATGATAAACTGTCGAGGAAAGAGAAAGAACAGTTAAAAGAAAAAAAAAGAATGATTTATTCCTTTGACAGTATTCACAATTTGTTACTCCTATTTAAATAAGATATATAAAAAAACTTTTTCCGAGGAATATGCCCACAATAGCTCTCAGTACATGTTTATGACAGGGGAGATGATAAGACAGTGTTATGTCGATTACTGCTGGGCTGGAGCTTGATGATTGACATTTGTATCAAGATTATTGTACTTTTAGACTCGGAACTATAGTGAAAACTATACTAAACTAGCTATAACTGAACTTGTAAACTTGTGAATTTATTGTAATTTATACTATCTCTTGTCGTCTGATTGTCTACTATAACTCACCAAGTCAACTATATATATATTTCTTATTCTCTTCTATTCCCTTTCATAGTGTGTCCAAGCAAAGAAGACATGCTAGCAAGACAGGAAAATGACTCCGGCTCGGTCAATATTAGTTCGAAAATGTTGAATCCGGCTTAAATTGTAGACGAAATTTTGTTTCACAATTTGAGATCATATACATAAGTTTCAAACAAATATTGATCAAACTGGAGTAATTTTCATTTCTTGCCAGAATGTCTTCTTTGCTCGACCAGACTACCATAGTATAGTCTGGCCAAGCAAAGAAGACCCTCTGGCATGATCAGAAAATTACTCCAGCTCGGTCAATATTGGTTCAAAAATTATTGATTTGCTCTCAATCATAGAAAACATCCTGATCTATAATTTGAGACCAAATCAATATTTTTTGACAAATATTGACCGAGCTGGAGTCATTTTCTCATCTTTCCAGAGGATCTTCTTTGCTTGGACAGACTATAGTAAGGTATCAATGCAATCTATATCACAGAAGCAATTAAATCATGGTTAATTTTATTGTAATTGAATTATCGAGTTTATAAATTGATTTTTAATGAGAAAGAGAAGGAGAAATCGTGTCAAAGAAGCCAGAGAGAGAAGAAAGAACGCATTTCAAAGGCTTCAGCTCCTTCCATCAGACAAAAGACAATAATTATTAATAATTTAAGAATCTTTTACAACCCGATTTCCATTGTGATGGTTCCCATCTTCACTTGACGCTAATTATGAACGACAAGCAATCAATCAATTAGATAGCTATTGTTATATTTCATAAGGGATTCATTGTGTTTTTCAGATGAAAATTTTAAAAGAGAAATCTATCAATATGATTTGCCTTACTTGCTGTGTCAGAGAATGGAAGAAAAATTATGAATGATAATGTTTCGATGATTGAATACTCTTCTATGGGAAAACGATATAATTATAATTATAAATAATAGTTTTTTGAGAGAAACTTCTCATGATTTTCATAGTTGAGTCAGCAATGATAACACTCATAGGAATACGTGAAACTATTTCAAACTCTATAGTTAACAGTTTGAAGCTGGATATTATAAGCTACTAGCCAGCAGGCTCGCTTCACTCGCCTTCTCTTCCTAGCCAGGGGGCTCCGCCGCCTGGACCCCCGGCAGTATCAGTAGTGTAATTGAGTAGAACAGGCTCGCTTCGCTCGCCTGCAAAGTTGATTGGATATGCTTTCCATCATATTACTTAACGGGGCTCTCGTGAATAATCGTTCTGAATTGGATGTAGTATTTCATCTCAACCTGGGTATATTTTGATTTGAAAGTATTTAGTTCAGTAGGTTCCGTGGTATAAACAAAAGTGCAGATTCCAAACAGGCACGAACGTCGCGGGGCAACAAATGATATTTCTCAGTATTATTCGATGACAGAAACAAGAATATGTGTCATTTTTTCAAAAGTTTTCTACCGTTCAGGAACTCTGAGCATTTAAGCTTTAAACATCATATTTAGATTTTTTCCAAATGAGAAGTAAACTTCATATTATTTTTTTCCAAATTAGATTGAAGCCAAATGAGATCATTTCTTGTACGGATCAAAATTTTGGGCAACTATAATGATATATATTCTGATACTACTCGATGAGAGAAACAAGAATATGTGTCATTTTTGCGAAAATTGTCTAGCGTTCAGGAGTTATGAGCGTTTGAGCTTAAAACATCATATTCAGACTGTTTCCAAATAAGCCTCAATTGACATATATAGGCCCTAAACGTCGGATCTATAAATATAACCAAGGCTTAGTTCGACACAATTTCTACGACAGTAAATTGTCTATTCTATCATTTTGTGAATTTCTGTGACAAAATTAATCAAATCGAAAACAAAAAGACGATCCAAACTGAAAAATTTCTTATTCAGAAGCTTAGAAATCCATGTTTGAAACGTGAAACTACAGGAACCAATCACATTCAAGTACACTCCCCTTGTTGACGCCCACTACGCAATCTCATTGGCTGGTAGTGTCATCATGACGCCATTTTGAATGACTGGGCATTCTCTTCCAATCACAGTACAGTATAGCTGAAATACGAGTAAACTCTTATCAACTGTAGCTCCAATAGTATTGAACTCGAATAGATTTTGTTAGTTTATTTATTGTTTGGAAGAATAAATTGAGTAGTAACTGATAAGAGTAAATTGATGGATCCAAAACGCTAAATCTTGATTGCTCTTATAATAAAATTTGTACACCTACATGAAGTGCACAGTTTCAAAACATAATATATTATTATAAAATGCACAGTAATTATAAACAATTATTCAATGATGTTTCATACTTATTTGATGCATTATATTTATAGATAACCTCATAAATCTATTCCACTTCTCAATACAGTATAATTGAAATTTTTGCTCATAAAAATCGTAATCTGTGTTTCCTTTATCTTAGGGTTACTTTCTCACTGTTTCTTATTTTATATGTTAATCTCAGTACCCTTTTTCAATTATTTTTATTCATGCATAACATGTTTCGACTATAAATAGTCATTTTTGAGATCAACATTAAAAATAGAAAATCGTAATTTATATATTTATTTTTAATCACGATGATCCTCCAAGAAGCACTGGCGGCTCGTGCCCACAAAACAGGTGAAGTGCCCGTACCTTTTACTGTACAGCACTTCACCTGTCACGTGGGCACGAGCCGCCAGTGCCAAGAAGCTTTTCTCAAATTTCAAATACCTCTATCAGGAGCTCCACTCAAATTCCAAGGAGTTTTCTGAGTTGTTTATTCTAACTTATCAGGAAAGTTTTTATAACTTCAAATGACTTTTCCTCCTTCAAAATCAGGTAAGTATTGAGGACTCTGATACCAGTGGGAAACGAAGCCAAGAATTTATCACAGATACATTTCTGACTGACAACTCTGTGATGTTAATTAAATCCCAGGAGGAAACAGTTCATCAATCGACTTTTCAAAGCTTCTTATTCCCAATCATTTCTCATATTTATTTTAGGTAGAAAAATCAGAATATTCAGCTCCCCTGTGGAATTGAAAAAATATCGAAGTAATCTTTCTCCAAAGCTTTTTTCAAAGTTAAATTAGAGCTCGCTTCTCTTCAAATGATATTATTTGTTGAACAAACAATTCCAATTTTTTGTGAATTCTCCTGTTCTCGACTATCTAAAAAAACTTGAGAGATGTTTCATACATCATCAAAAGAGATTGTGCTCTCAATATTTCAATGTAATTATATTGCGCTTTGATAATTAGGCTTTTATTTTTGAATTTCTTCTTTTGTCTTCATCCTACTTGAACTGTTGATGATAGTAAGCTTAAAAACTTAGTAGATACTAATGCCTTTCACTTTTACAGCAGTACTTACAATTTTGATGCTTGTCGGACGCGTTTCGTGGCACTGAGCCACATCTTCAGCGTACAAGGAGTATCTAGTTACTCCTTGTACGCTGAAGATGTGGCTCAGTGCCACGAAACGCGTCCGACATATAAATTTTGCGATGATGAATTACGCTGAAGATGTGGCTCAGTGCCACGAAACGCGTCCGACAAGCATCAAAATCGTGAGTACTGTTGTAAAAGTGGAAGGCATTAGTATCCACTAAGTTTTTAAGCTTACTTTTATTTTTGTTATTTTTTGAGAGTAAATGACACATTTGAATATGCTCTTCCAAGTCCACTGGATTGAATCCATTGTATACAAGTTACTGTTAAATAATACAAATAAATAACAATCAACTATACAAACTGGAACTCTTCTTTGATTATTCATATAAACTGACATTACAACATCAAATTCATTCAAACTCTCACCAATCTCGTGTTCACTTGAACAAACGTTTTTCTTATCGCTGAACAAAATATTTCTCTCAAAAGTAAATTTATTTTGCAGGAAATAATGCAATATTCAAGCCTAATGACAATATTTTAAATTTTAACTCAATTTTTGTGCAATATATTCTATTGAACTTGATATTCCATCTATTCAATGAAGATAAAATCAAGATATTCATGGAAGTGCGATCGATCAATACACATACAGTGTAGTTACTTACAGTTTGTTTATGAGGGTGAAGCCCACATGAGCTCATAGGCTTGTGCGTGGGTAATGAAATGGATGATAGATGACGACTACTTTTTAGGTAGTCGGGACCGACGGCTTATCGTCTCCTCCGAAAGACGGAAACAGTGATGCCCGGTTTTTCCAAGAACACTCAAATTTGAGGGACCCTCAAGTTTACTTACACTTTACTACATTTCCTATACTTATCATAGAGAATGTCAGCTGTTCATTAAAATTTGAGAGTGCCTCAACTTTTAGTGTGCTTGGAGAAACCCGGCATGATATGAATCTCACTAGCATAAATTAATGTAAGTATGACATCATTAAAAGATTATATTTAGATTTCCTTCTAATATTATAATCAATGTAAGCAATGTCTTCTTCTGAGAGCCTATTTATGTTTTCATACAAATCTAAACATAATTCACAAAGATTCGACAATTCCATAATGTGGTTTCCAAGAGGTCTTCACAGGTTTATATCCCTTGAATGCACTTAATACACGAGATCATTGAATCCCATGAATTCACAGAAATGCACAAATTTTATAACGTGGCTTCCGAGAGGTCTTCACAGGTTTATTTCTCTCAAATAAATGAAGTTCATCTTTCGTTAGAAACTTTTAAACGTTTTCGTGCAAACAGATTTGAACCCTTCACTTTTATATAGAAATGTCTACCTCAAATGCCTTACAGTTTCCAAACAGATTCATGAATACGTTTCCCCATGAAGTTTCATACGTTTTCCATGAAGTTTCATACGTTTTCCAACTATAGCTCGTACGTGATAAATGTAGGGGGGGGGAGATCGAACTCACATCACCTATGACATTGAGCCAGGAAAGTAGTATATGCTCGTTACGCTTGAAAAACTGCATTCGTGAACGTTCGCCAAACATACTCGACGAACGTTTGATGGAAAACTTGTGAAAACTACGTGACGCTGTGAAAATGCAGCAATCGTGACGTCACACTTGATGTCACGCCTGTCACGTTTCGGCAAAATGGCGCGCGGTGTGAAAGACGCCTTTTTAGGGCTCGTTCACATAAGCAAGCAACAGATGTAGGTAGAGTCTGTCCCAACAAAGAAGAGATTCTTACAAGACGGGAAAATGACTCCAGTTCGGTCAATATTAATTCAATAATTATAAATTTGGTCTCAAATTGTAGGAAACATTCTGATCTACAATTTGAAACCAAATTTATAATTGTTGAACCAATATTAAGCTAGCTGGAGTCATTTTCCCATCTTGTCAGAATGTCACCTTTGCTTGCACAGACTATACTGTGATAGATATAGTAGACCTTAGATATAAGTATATTCAGTCAATGGTACCTATGTACACTTTGGCGGGAAACTCGCAGAAATCAGTTTGTTGTGAAATCAGCTTGTTGACAATTTCTGTGGAGACTGTGGCTCAGTCGAGGTGTGCTCTACTTGACCTGATTTTCATGTGCATTACTGTGTTTATATTGGAGATTTCAAGTGGTTTCGTATATCATATCCCACTCTTGCCATATTGAATGCGAGCATTTCTGAATCTGTAAAAAACTGTGAGCTGATATGAAAAGTATTAGAGATACTGGCGGCTCGTACCCATGAAATAGGTGAAGTGCACGTATCTTTTACTGTACAGCACTTCACCTGTTTTTGGGCACGAGCCGATTGGAGAGCTTTCAATGTACGGTATATGAGCTTTCAATGTATATAAGCTCTCAATGTATATAAACTTTCAATGTATATGAGCTTTCAATGTAAGTATATCAACTTCCGATGAATTTTATGAATGGTTTTATGTAGCCTATATGAGTCAACCGAAAGTGTACCCAGAAATTCCTTGGGAGACTAATTATTTCTCTCAGCAGGGATGTATAGTCTGTCCAAGCAAAGAAAACCCTCTGGCAAGATGGAAAAATGACTTAAGCTCGGTCAATATTGATTGGAAAAATAACCAATTCGATCTCAAATTGTAGTAAACAATTTTATCTACAATTCAAGACCAAATTTATAATTCTTGAACAAATATTGACCAAGCTGGAGTCAATTTCCCATCTTGCCAGAGGGTCTTCTTTGCTTGAACAGACTATACATCACCATCTAATCATCATCTTATATCATAATCTTGATATCATCCGTTCAACCGTTTTAAGAAAAACTAGAGTTACACAATACCCTTGTACCAATTATTTCAACATAACATTTTCCGTTTTCGTAAGAGTCATTTTCAAGAGTCAAGTTTCCTGATTTTCAATAAAAATTGGATGAAGGAAGAGAGGAGAATTACTTTTTCGCTACACTTCACAGAAATAAGCTTCTTACCAAACCCTATTTAGACTAGAAATAGTCGTCATTTAAATACATATTCAATCAGCTGTTGTCCTCGAGCGGAAAGAACATCTTCCCATGAGGACCAAATTGTTGAAGTTCTTTCCAACCAAGGTCTTCTATAGACCTTGTTTCCAAGCGTTTACAGCTGGCGCCATCTAGCGGGAGAAAATGCAACTACAATGACCATCTCTTTCTGTGAAGCTGCCAGACATTGGTCAAAAACAAGAAACTTTGTATTGCAATTGTACAATTTAGGATGATTGTACAAAAACTATCATGAGCTTAAACGTTTCTGGACTAGGAAAATCGAGTATTCTGATAGTCATCAAGCAATATCCAATTGATTAAATCAATAAACTTGTGATGCAAACTTTCAGTACTTAGCAGTTCAGCCTAGGCCTACTCCAAATTCAGCTCAGCTGAAGCTAGTATAGTAAGTTATCTGGTCTAGCTGTTCTTAGATCTCATTAATCCTATTTGATCTGTTCATTCATGAAATTAGATTGATAAAATTTATTTGGAGTGTAGCAAAAAAATTATACACAACTCGCCCAGGAAGTTTTTTATGGAATTCAGAATTATTCCCAGGCTCGGCAAGCCTCGCCCGGGAAACTATCCTCATACCGTAAACTTTTCCTTCCCGGGCTTGTGGCGTAATGTACTATTCTAATGATAGAAACAGGATGACAGCTGCAATTCCATGGAATTTTAGAATAGAGACTGAATGAATAGTTACAAAATTTATAGCTGGCGCCAAAAATTTATAGGCAACTACGTCTGTCTCTTGTACGTGATGTAACCTACTATCAGCTAATGTAAAACTATTCTATTGTCTCTTGATTTGAAAATCATCATCCAGGTGTAAATAACAATATTTTATTCTAATTAACATCAGCTGTTGGAGCGCACAAGGAGCAGCTGTATTCGTCCAGCTTTTCGCGTCAACTGTTCTAATAAAGAGAGTATACAAATTGAGTTTGTTGTGGAGGATTCCACTGCCGGCTTGTGCCCACGATGCAGGTGAAGTGTCCGTATCTTTTACTGTACAGCTCTTCACTGTACAATCCTTAGGATTCATGCCTCTAGCTCTATTCTAGTCATTAAAAGGTCATTCTCTGATGCACACTGATTTCATCATGTGTCATCAAAGTATCCAGTTTCCAGTATCTAGTATCCCCAAGGATTAAATCAAGGCATGCAATCAGCTGAGTGGAACTACTCTGTCGAGAGAATTCCAACCTATTCCATTATTATTGGAACCATTTCCATTATCATTGTACAATGAAACTATCAATTCAAAGCTGAACTAACTTCCATCTATTTGAAATCATAGTCAAGGTCCAGCAATTGTGGGATATAGCGAATGCAAAAACTTTCCTGATTTTCATTGAGAATTGAAGGCTGAGAGCAGAATTACTTTTGTGATAATAGATTGATTCATAACCTCAGCTGAAATTTCAAGGCATATTCACTGCTTGAAAAAAGGTTGTCACTCTATTTCACTTCCCTGATGTCCAGGTCACATGTCCTGAAAAAGGACAAATTGCGAACATTTATAATTTTGTTTCTTCTAATCAATTGTTATCAAGTTTTATTGCATGAAGCGCATCAAAACTGGCCGTTAATATAAAATTGTACCACATTTTCAACTCCAAACCCAATTAGAAAACGTTCCAAGACTTTTGAAATTTGCCGATTTTTAACAACATATCAAGATTCTCAACCCCTTTGGGGTACCTTTCAATATAAATTTAGAGTGCGTAGAGATTTTTTTATGGTGATCAATTGAGACCTTGAAGTGAACTCAAATTCATATTTCATCACAATTCTGGAAAGTAAAATTTTTGAAAAAGTTCAATTTTTGCTAAATTTATCAAACTTTGATGCTTCTGTGGCACCTGAAGATATTAATTCTATGAACCCAAATTCTGAGGGTTGCTTTTACATGCCAATTGGCAAATATATCAACTATTCCATTTTCCAAATTGCAAATTTGCTATTCCAAATTCGATTATCCGAATTTTTCATTTTTCACTTCACCCCACTATCCACCCTACACCCACTGGCCGCAGCTCCTCAAAAGTTGTTGTTCTGTTTTCTGTTCTAGTAGTAGAAAACTTTAGCGATTTTGTTTGCCGCCAGCATGTATAAATAAATAATTCTGCTGAAATAAAGTTCAGTGCAAGGACTGATCTGTAAAGTTGTGCTCAGTCTTTGGGGAGACATATTTCAACCCAGGGCGACAAAGATAGTATAATATGGTTCGCGCACACTGAGAAGAGAC
>CM029550.1:51027014-51142014 GCA_017141385.1 Sogatella furcifera | reverse complement strand
CTTTTTCTACTCATTCTACTTCATCTTTCTCTTTTTTGTATAAGTCTATTCTCTTTTTTCAACTCCTTCTTCAATTTTTTTCCAATCAGTTCTTCTTATTTCATTCTACTTTTGTGCTGCGGATGATGTCCACTAGAGTATATGTACCCAAAAGAAGATAAGATAAGATAAGATATTATTATTATTTTTTATTATTTCTTCAATTGCGACTTGGTTTCCAATCAGTTTTCTGAATGAGTGATGATGATGATGATGATGTCCACTAAAGTATATGTACCAAAAGATAAGATATTTATTCATTAAACCAAGTTTATTATACAATAAACAGATGAATATCGTCATAGTAATTCTCTCAAAGAATTATTAAAGGTGCAGTGACATCAATTAAACATGAAACGTATCGAATAAAAGTGAAATCTAGATTATTATCCTGGCAGAAAAATCAATTAAACAAATTACCGCACAGTCAGGGGGAACAAAACAGCCCAATTTTCGAACGAATCCGCCAAATCTCGATAAAAATTGGCGGTAGATTTGAATATTTGGGGGCTCACATGACCCTCGATTAAGCCAGCGGGTATTATGGTAGCGCGTTTATAGCGTGCCACAATATTTTACCGGATTATCCCAGAGCCCTGCAATGGCCAATTATTAATAGCCTGATACTTCACTGTCGCATGTATTGCCCGAATAAATAAAAGTCAACTCTGCTTCTCTCTTTTTTCTCTCTCTTTTACTCTTTTCATCCATCTACTCCTCTTATTCTTTGTTCTGTATTCTCTCACTCTCGTACAGTATTATTGTTTATTTATTTTCTCTCTCAGTCATTATGTATTTATTTATATCCTTCATCTTATTAATGAAAAAAGATGCATATGGCTTTTGTTGTGGGGAGCTACCCATAAGGATAGGTTTCACTCGCCTTGGTCACATAATCTGGTCACCCATCCGAAATCAGTCCATAGTGTTTGTGACTTAACTTCACAATCACCTAGCAACCGTTTCACTGAACAACCAGACACACCACATCTCAACTGTTATTGTATTTCCAGAATAGTTTCAATTTTTCCATTCACCATGCATGTCTCCCTCTCATTTTTCGGTTATTTCTCTAATCACTACCCATTCTTTCTTCGGTGATAAACACTCTCTCTTACTCTCATTCTCTCTCTCTCTCTTTAAGGCCTTGATATCCTTCCTCAAGAATGGATTTATAAAGTGTGTTTCAGGAGGAATGTGTAATACTTCTCAGGCTGATTCCTAACACCAAGTAGACAAAAAGTTCAATGAGACTATAAACTCTTTTTTTGCTACGGATGATGCCCATATAAGTATTCAAATTTACTCGTGCATGGGTAATGGAGTGTGATTTATGAGGTGCATAAACGACCATGTCTCAGGTGGGATTCGAACCCACGACCGGGTAGCGCTAGCGGACTGAAGGTTGTAACGCCCCAGACCACTCGGCCAACCCGGCCGGCCGAGTTACCTAGATTCGGCCGAGTTTCTTTGTTACCTAGATAACAATGGCGAATAATGATAATTGAGACTTTTCAAAAATATATATTTTTCTAATTTTTTCACTCAATAGACAAAACATGGCACAAGTGGAAAACATGTGATTAGTAGCGATTTTGCGATTTTTGATTGACATTTCTGAGATTACAGGATTTAGGAGGGGATATTATTTATCACAGAAGTTTACTCAGGGTAGGATTTACACAATCGCCGCCATTCAACTTTTTCTTGAGAATCCAACTCTCTTCAACTTCTGTTAATAAAAATACAAATTTATGATTCCTCATCCAGTTATAACCATTGATTGTTGAAAAATGACGTTTTTAGGATGTTTCTTCCATTATATCAATAACCTTAACGGGATAAACTTTAAACTGTTTTCATTGAATTTCTCAGCTAATTCTACAAAGGAATTAATAATTTTAGAACCTTAGTGAACACTCTTCCTCAAGAAGTATGAAGGAGAGAGAGGTTAGGGACGAATTTAAGAAGAATTTAGGAAAAATAAAGATGAAGTAAGAAAAAGAAGAAAATGAAGTAAAAAGAGTGAGAAGTCGTGAGATAGAAACAGCTTAGAAGTCGATACATCAGACCCCGAGAACGTTGTTCACTTTCTGCTCAAGTTTTTCGGAAGAAGTAAGCGTAAAGTAAAAACCTAGTGATTCCCACAGTAGCATAGTCTGTCCAAGCAAAGAAGACATTCTGGCAAGTTGGAAAAATTACTTCAGCTCGAACAATATTAGTTTATAAATAATCAATTTGGTCTCATACTGTAGATCAAAATGTTTCCTACAATTTGAGAAAACATTTTTAATTTTTGAACCAATATTGACCGAGCTGGATTCATTTTCCAATCTTACTGGAATCTCTTCTTTGCTTGGACAGATTCTAGTACTTTCGGCGGGGCCAAAAGTTGAGTAAAAAGGGGTCGCGAAAAGTTGGAGAATAGATCCCCGGTTAGATGGGGGGAGGGTGAGAGACCGGTGGGGGAGGGGAAGGCAGTAAAAAGGAACAAAATAGAAGCAAAGTGGTGGAAGTGGAAGAGACGAATAAACGTGACAAGAAAGTTTAACTTTGGCGTGATTCGATTTGAGCATTCAAATGGCCATCATCATGATATAGCCCGTAGTCTGGTGGAGCAAAGAAGACATTCTGGCAAGATGGGAAAATCATTCCAGCTCGGTTAAAATCGTTTAAAAACTATAAATCTAGTATCGAGTTGTAGGAAATATTCTGATCTACAATTTGAGAACAATTTTATAATTTTTGTATCAATATTGACCATTCTGGAGTCATTTCCCCCATCTTGCCAGAATGTCTTCTTTGCTTGTACAGACTATTACACTATCACTGGCGATGATGGGCGACGAGTCGAAATGTGATGTTTATTTTGTTAGATTCTTCTTCTTCTTCTTCTTCTTCTTCTTCTTCTTCTTCTTCTTCTTCTTCTTCTTCTTCTTCTTCTTCTTCTTCTTCTTCTTCTTCTTCTTCTTCTTCTTCTTCTTCTTCTTCTTCTTCTTCTTCTTCTTCTTCTTCTTTCTTCTTCTTCTTCTTCTTCTTCTTCTTCTTCTTCTTCTTCTTCTTCTTCTTCTTCTTCTTCTTCTTCTTCTTCTTCTTCACTCACCAGCATTTTTATAAATAATATCATTCCTCATTCTAACTTTAATATTATAGTCAGGGACCTCACGTGGTTTTTTTTTGCGCCCTGAGAAATATTCTCACATGAGCGATCCCAATGTTGCATGAGGTGTGGCAAAAAGGATTATAGGGACTTGCTCATTTCAATGTATCCCAACGTATTGTTTCGTTTTTTTATGTATTGGATACAAGATAAGATAAAGCCTACAGTAATTCATGGAAAATAATTAAAGGCTATCTTTGAGCAAAAACATTGAGCAAAACTGTCACAATGATTGTACTTTATCATCCAAATATTGTATTTTCAATTATTGTTCAATTTATCTTATTAGTTCGCTTGAAAGCATATAAGGAAGGGAATAATAAATTTTCCACAGAAAAATATTAAGAATCATCATAAATATTCCATTTTACTTAAGGTATAGATGTTTTAACAAAAAATCGGAAACTCAATAACAAGCAAGTTGAAGATTTCAGTCATTTTTACTGCTCTACCCAACTTCCTTGTATAACATTCGAAAAAGTCAAATTCATTCAGCAGATGGCAGTATCAGTAGGGTGACTTGCTTCGACTTCACGCCTTCAAGCTCCGCCTACGATCAAAATGGGTGAAAACAACGGTTAGAAAAGTTTCTAAATTCAACCAGTAGATGGCAGCAGTTGACGGGTGATGTTTCAGATTTGACTTGGACACGCCTTCATGCCCCGCCTGCTCTTTTCTTATTGGTTGACAGTGTTTCGTGAGTTCTGTCTTAGAAAATGGCTGCTAGCAAGAAAATGATGGATGGTTTATCATTTACAGAAAATCACGCTGATTTACTATTGAAGATCTTGTGCTTATATAATAAGATTTATTCATGTATTCAGGCTGGTAAGATTCTATCAAGTTAGTATTTGAAGAGTTTATTTATGTAACTTAGACTCAGTTCTACTTTTATTGTGTAACTTATGCCAGTACAAGACTTAATTAGTTTTATGCAGTATGAAATGAGATGGAAATATGATTTTGAACTTCAATCTTATACTCATTAATACTATTTTTTCTACGATGAATATATTCATGATCTAGTACCTACCCTTAACCGGGAAAAAAGTTTAACAAACTACAACAATATTCTGTAAAAATATTAGGGAGAAGTTGTTATCGAAAACTGGCTTGGGATTGGTCTAGTGAAGTCCAGTAGACTCTACAGAGTGTAAGGTGGTTGTCAGCCAACAATAGAATTAAATTTAAGAGGGACGTTTCTTGGCTTGCTTCATATCGTGGTTTTTAAATTGATAAATTTATTATCATGAATGAGTTTTTGCAGAGGAAATAATTTCTTGCTGTTGGTAGAATAGGTTTTTTATCAAATAGTGGAAAAACATTTTCATCTGTAGTGTTTGTTCATGTTTACTATGGTTTGTCTCCGAAGCATGAACGTGTGGTTATTATTGAAAGTTATTTCGCACATAATTCTAATAATAATGTGAAAGATGTTATGAACCAAAACAAAATGTTTTGAAACAAATCAGGCCCACTGGTGAAGGAGGTAATTTATTGTGAAGTTACAAAGGTAATTTGAATATTGTAAAGGTTATAATTTAATACGGTATAACATCTTTTCAAAATTCGATGTGCTTCCTTTTTGAAACACTATGTAGATGCTTAGATCAGCTGTTAGTAAATTACATTAAGTACTAGTGACAGATGAAACCGCCCAACTCTTTTGGCGTTAATCAATAATTATATTTTTAATTAATGTTTAACTAATAAATTGATTTTCAATTGATAAATAATTTTTTAATTCCCCTTGTTTGAGTTGATTTTGTATAACAACCGAATCCAGTTTAGTAGTATCACGATGTTACTATGGGCTGTGTTTAGTCTTTTCAAGTTCTCTCATAGGGAATTAATCGATATATTTCCATCCTTCTCATATTGCGTTTTACCTATTCACATAAGCTCTCAAAAGTTTTCTTGAAATAATTCAGCTCATATGCTCTAGTTTCTTCCAAACCTCTCCATTTTAACACCTTCTAAACAATTGTTTGGTGAAGTAGTAAAGAGCTTGGAACATTAAACTCTTCTGATTTTACAGGAGTACTCTAACCTCCCCTCTTTCCGCCCTCCTACAGTGTGTCCTAGCAAAGAAGACATCCTGGCAAGATGGGAAAATTACTCCAGCTCTGTCAATATTAGTTCGAAAATGAATTTATCTGGTCTCAAATTGTAGATTAACATGCTTCCTACAATTCGAGACCAAATTTTCAATTTTTGAACCAATATTGACCAAGCTACCTAGGTTCAATAGCTTTGAAGCAATATTGAACCAAGTCATTCTACCACCTTGCCAGAGTGTCTTCTCTGCTTGGACAGACCTTAATAGAAAGTTAAGATCTGTCAGCAAGCTAACTACAAAGTTTAAAGTGCTGAATCTGCAAAACTTGGCGCTCTATGTTATGCAAGTGCTTCTTGTTAAGTATTTCTGTGTTAATCCCACTCTTACAAATATTTCGTTTTCCTTCAACCTATTTTCTATCTAATTATGTTATGCAACCTTATCAGCAATAAATTCAAGATCAACCCCATAACATATTGATTAGGAATCCGAGAAAGGTCTTCATAAAACAGCAATTTTTACAGTAATTCCTATCAAATATCATGAAATAAATTTCATATCTTTAATATTTTAATACAGAATATTTCCTGAATTCAATGAAAATTCAAGACCTACTTGATTTTTCTTCTCCACATGGGTTTCCCATAGTTGAAAAGGTTAATAAAAAAAACGTTTCTCTATACTTGAAATCGAATGCAAATTGTACAGTACTTATTGTATTTGCCGCCTTTTTTGTAGGAAATGACTTTAAATTTTATCTATTTATTTAAAATATCATCAGCATTGAATTCTCAACTAACCCGTGATCACATCATTTTGACCTGACGACGTCTTATAAATTGGTTTAATGGGACACACTTCAAGAGACTTGTCATGTAACGTAACGTAACGGAAGTGGTGTGGAAGCCTGAAGTGGAAGAGCGAAATTTAATTCTCAATATTAAGTTTCAAGTATTATTCAAATTATGGAAAGTATCGTTCAAGCAGAAATTTATACAGTTATTCTCATCAAATATCATAAAAAAATTTCTCATTAAAATGAAAGCATTTATTCCATACCCACCAACGTATCTTTTACTGTACAGCACTTCACCTCTTTCCTGATCACGAACCGCCAGTGGAATTACTCCATTCCTTGCAATGTCCCAGATGTATGCATAGCATACATTTTATTTTTAACTATACCAGTAACGGAAGCTCTGCTGAAAAGTCATTCTCAAAATTAAAATTGAACAAGGTCCAAGTGTCCAATGTCCAATTGAACAACCTTCCAAGTGTCATGTCACAAAAATACTTAGTGGGCTCAGCTTATTAAGTATTGAAAGTAAAGTGGCTAGAGAAATTGACTTGAAACAGACCATTCAAGCATAAGTTCCTTCCAACTCAAAAAGATCTTAAAAATTCAAGTAGAGACATTCGTGTCATTTTTCTTTTCCACATTCCTTTTTCTTGTTCTACAGTAGTTTTGTCGTAAGGTAATATATTTTCTTAAATGAAATATTTCCATGCTCTACTGAATGTTTGTTATTCTACCTAAAGATTCGTAGTAAACCAATGTCATTTATTTTTAATGTAGGTCAACAATTGAAATTCAACTTAAGCAAAGATAAAACTTACAAAACTTCAATATTTCAGTGCATGGCAACTGTACGAAACCCTTCAAATGAAATCTACTTTTGTTGAACAAATTTAATTTTGAAATCAACTACGTTACTGTATATAGCAGCGGATTTATAACCGGGCAGCTCAAGCCACGCGGCTCTAGTTGCCGCTTGGGAATCGTACATTCAAATTTAATTCTATTGATGGCTGACCACCTCACACTACTCAATGTAAGCTGAGAAACGCCCCTCTTCAATTCAATTCTATTGGTGGCTGACAACTCCCTCCACTCTGTCGGCCAATCACAAGCCAGTACAAGTCCACGCCCACAACGCCCTCTCATTGGCTGATGCCATTACGTCATCATGGTCTAGCAAAGGCGGAGCTTGTAGGCGTGTCTAATATGAGTAGAAGCGAATCACTTGCCATCTGCTGGCTGAATTCGGAACTAACTTATTTCGAATGTTTTCTCAAGAAAGTTGAGGAGGGCGGTGAAAATAGCTACAATCTTCAATTCGCTTGTTATCAAGTTTTCAATTTTTGTTAGGACAAGTATAGCGTATTTTCAGTGAGACTCAAGATTTATAATGATTTTCAATATTTTACCTGTGAAGAAATTATAATTTTCTCCCTGATGTGATTTCAAGCAAATAAATAAAAATAAATCAATTGATAATTGAAAACTGAATAATCAATAGGTCGCGAAAATTTTCACCGTTTATTAATACAGTATTTCCATTTCCAACTTATCCCAACCAGAAATATCTAAGCGTCATTTTTAAGTGCTCTCAATGATGAAGTTACAGTTTTGCTTAATTTAGGTAGCTCATATCCTTTTTTTATTCATTTCTGTTATGCTTTTGCTTATCATGTATTACATGTCTGAATACATGAAAATATATAACAAATACATTAGAATAAGAAAGTCCCGATAACCTTTTTTTTGCCACACAACAAGCAACAATGCGATTACAAATGAGTAAACTGTGAAAATGGAAGGCAGCTTGAATCATCTTTGGCTTAGAATATGTTGGATTGTATACGTCTGATAATGTGGGGGAGGCGCCTGCATAAATCTCGCACAAAGCACCAAAACACTACGTGAGGACCCAGCTATATAATAACAATGTATAAAACCAACTAATCAGGTAAATAATAATATGATTTAAAAATTATTTGAAGGCCTATGTAACATCTAATGATTGAAAAGCTTTCTCGTTTCTAGCAAAATTGAAGGGATTTCAAACTTGCAAGCTATAATTTATTGATTGTTAGATCTGACATGAGCTTTAATCTTTAATGATCAGAATATACGAAGACTTTTTTGGCATAAAACAATTCAATTTGAATTTACATTAAATTAGGTACATTATTGGTCGAAGTAGTAGAAAAATCAATAAATCAAAGTCACTTTGGGGGGCCCGTAAAAATATGTTTGCGGGGGGCCCGAAAAAAACTGTTACAGCACTGCCTCCTAGACCCCCAGAAGGTTCCTCACATAATCCTCCTTATCCCCCCGAAATCATGTCCTGTATCAGCCACTGCTGAATTGTCTACAACAAAATTCGGGAATTTGGCATTGCTGTGACTTGTTTATGTAGTGGCTAAAACAAAGCACACACACACGCAATTCAGTTCAGTGAAATTTATGAATTGGCTATTTCAAATTACACTTCAGATAACAATAATAAAACAAATTGGGTTTTCTATTAATGTCGAAACAATTAATTTGATTTAAGTCATTCATTCGACTTGGATCTGCTGATCACTTTCAAGACGCATTTCTTTTCTCCAACACAAATCACTCACTCAACTGGCGGCTCGTACTCACGAAACAGGTGAAGTGCCCGTATCTTCTACTGTATAGCACTTCACGTGTTTCGTGGGCACGAGCCGCCAGTCAATCTCAGCTACAACTTTCCTGAAATCTATCATTCCTCTCCCATCTCTCCTCACATTATCCTTTCCTCTTCTTCCTTCTTCATTTCTCCCTCTCTCTCTCTTTCTTTCTCTCTCTCTCTTTCTCACTCTCTCTCTTTCTTTCTCTCTTCTCTCATTCACCGCCGACTTTCGACTGCTCTTCAACTTTCCCGACCCTACAAAAACTCAACCACAAACACTAACAACGCAACTACAGTCTGTCCAAGCAAAGAAGACATTCTGACAAGATGGGAAAACGACTCCTGCTCGGTCAATATTAGTTGAAAAATTATTAATTCAGTCTTGAATTGTAGTGAAAATTCTAATCTACAATTTTAGAACAAATTCATTATTGTTGAACCAATATTGACCGCGCTCTAGTCATTTCCACATCTTGCCAGAATGTCTTCTATGCTTAGACAGTCTATAACAACGCAACTACAATAATAATTACAATGAAAACTTTTCCCGCGTCTCCTATCAAGTTGTTACACTTGAAACTTCTATTTTTGCCCGGGAAGAGACGGACGAAGACCTTTTGATTAAAATCTTGTAGTTTGCGGCAATCAAGGCGCTACGAAGAATTCTTTTCCTGAAACAAACTTGAATACAAAACTTTTGTTGGATAGTTTTCCACCGTGAATAATTTGAACAAATTGCGGACGTATCTGTTATGTTGCTTCAGTTTTCTATTGTATAGTTCGCGCTAGCTGAGAAGACACGTGAATAGATACACTTTACATTGTAACGGCGTGTCTTATCAGGTTGCGCAAACACTACAAGACTTCTACTATTCTACTGCAAAAAAACGTTTCGCCATAAGGTAAAAGCACCAGTAGTGGCCATGTTTAAGGAATTTTTTATAGCTTATGCGGAATTGTGAGTCCATTTCATCATTTTATCTCATCTTAAACTCAATGAACATGTAGCTCAGATCCTTCTTGATTGACTCATTACTTGAAATGGCTGATATCTCAATTCAAAAAATAATTATTTAACTTTTCGTGGAACTCGATTTTGTTTCTGAAGTGGCCACTATGATTCAGTAGTGGCCAGGTACTGATTCTATAGTGGCCACATGATGTTCTATGCTTATTTGAAATTCGATTTCTCAAGGTGCTTTTCGCAATCATTTAAGTAAGCTAATTTCACATTCCAGAACGTGATAATAACGCCAGAAATAATAATAGGTTATATTAAAATGAGTTGAATTGGTAATGCATTGTTGTTTGTTACAAGCCACTAGAAAAGTTAGGTTTAACCATAAAATAGACGTTTTAAAGTTATTTTTTCTCAGTAAACTATTTGAAACAGTCTTAGGAGAACATAAATTCAATTTTCATAAACTTTTACAACAATATCTACAATTTCTACAACAATATCTGTCGGGTGGCCTCTACTAGATTATTCGCGGTTTCTTGCTCTAGTAGTGGCCAATCTGCTTTTACGCCATGATATTAGCTATATTTGGCTATAAACCTTCTAAACAACATCTAGACATTCCAGGGAATGATTATAACACCAGATATAGCGAAATTTACAGACTTTCTAGTCATAATACAACAATTTGTATGCATGCCTTCTTTCTGAAACGTCTAAGAGAAAACCGAACATCTTACTGAAACTAGGTATTTGAGTGGAATGGCGACAATAAATTTCTCTCAAAAATCTCTGATGATACTCTGCGAGCTCCTACTTGAACTATTTGGCTGCTAAATAGTATGAACTAAGTCTCTAGCAGGTTAAGAACCCAATTGAAGGGATCAAATCCGTATTTTAAATAAAAACCATTCGAGTGGCCACTACTGGTGCTTTTCCCTTACTACTTAACAATGGAGATATGAGGGAAAGATTCATTTTAAGAATAGTTCGAGTTCCATTTTTCACTTTCACAATAACAAATTCATTATTCTTCTTCTTCTTCTTCTTCTTCTTCTTCTTCTTCTTCTTCTTCTTCTTCTTCTTCTTCTTCTTCTTCTTCTTCTTCTTCTTCTTCTTCTTCTTCTTCTTCTTCTTCTTCATCTTCTTCTTCATCTTCTTCTTCTTCATCTTCTTCTTCATCTTCTTCTTCTTCTTCTTCTTCTTCTTCTTCTTCTTCTTCTTCTTCTTCTTCTCCATCATATTCTTCCGTTTGTTCTTCTTGTTCTTGTTCTTCTTCATCTTCTTCTTCTTCTTCTTCTTCTTCTTCTTCTTCTTCTTCTTCTTCTTCTTCTTCTTCATCATCTTCTTCTTCTTCTTCTTCTTCTTCTTCTTCATCATCTTCTTCTTCTTCTTCTTCTTCTTCTTTTTCTTCTTCTTCTTCTTCTTCTTCTTCTTCTTCTTCTTCTTCTTCTTCTTCTTCTTCTTCTTCTTCTTCTTCTTCTTCTTCTTCTTCTTCTTCTTCTTCTTCTTATCCTTGTTCTTCTTCTTCTTCTTCTTCTTCTTCTTCTTCTTCTTCTTCTTCTTCTTCTTCTTCTTCTTCTTCTTCTTCTTCTTCTTCTTCTTCTTCTTCTTCTTCTTCTTCTTCTTCTTCTTCTTCTTCTTCTTCTTCTTCTTCTTCTTCTTCTTCTTCTTCTTCTTCTTCTTCTTCTTCTTCTTCTTCTTCTTCTTCTTCTTCTTCTTCTTCTTCTTCTTCTTCTTCTTCTTCTTCTTCTTCTTCTTCTTCTTCTTCTTCTTCTTCTTCTTCTTCTTCTTCTTCTTCTTCTTCTTCTTCTTCTTCTTCTTCTTCTTCTTCTTCTTCTTCTTCTTCATCTTCTTCTTCTTCTTCTTCTTCTTCTTCTTCTTCTTCTTCTTCTTCTTCTTCTTCTTCTTTCTTCTTCTTCTTCTTCTTCTTCTTCTTCTTCTTCTTCTTCTTCTCCCTCTTCTTCTTCTTCTTCTTCTTCTAATGACTGTTATCACTTCTCAGCTCTGTCAGCACAGTCTGGAGTTGACTTTGAGAGCAAATCAGTATATTAATATAGAAATAGATAGAGTAATAATCAGTATAGGCCTTGTCAACCGTCCTGACAGAGCTTAGAATTAATAAGAATCATTCGACAACCGCCTAATTTTGTGGTATAGTCTGTCTAAGTGGAGAAGACCCTCTGGCAAGATGGGAGAATCACTCAAGCTCGGTCAATATTCGTTCAGAAATTATCAATTTGATCTCAAATTTTAGGAAACAATTCTATCCACTATTAAAGACCACATCTATTATTCTTGAACAAATATTGACCAGCCTGGAGTCATTTTCTCATCTTGCGAGAGGGTCTTCTTTGTTTGTACAGACTATATCAGATACACGATGAAAAGTTAGTGTTTAATACATTGTTTGTGATTGGCTACTGAACAACTTAGATGTATGTGTGTTTAAATTATCAGGATTTGTTGATTAAAAGTATTATCTGAATTCCTCCAAATTTGAGAAACTCAGCAATTGATCAATAAAGTCGTTTATTGTGAAATTTTTGATGTGAATATGAAGTTTTAAACAAAATTATTTCCGACACATTGGTGTAGGTCTGTAGGCTACTTGTTTTTAAAATTGTATAGTAGACGATCATAATAATCTCTTATGTACATAGGTAATGATGTAGGTTCTTGGGCATTTCAAATCCACTGGCGGCTCGTACCCACGGAACAGGTGAAGTGCTTTATTTTACTGTACAGCACTTCACCTGTTTCGTGGGCACGAGATGCCAGTGTATCAAATCTGTTCGTCATGAGGTGGGTTACTCACAGACCTCAACCGAACTGTGGTTATACACATGAAAATTTTGAGTACATAACCTTCATGCACCAAACACCTTCCAAAACTATCGATCACACCCTATCAAGTTGAAAGGACAATCTCTTCTCTCTCCTATATTTTATCCACATTCCTACGCCTTCCACTTGTTCTACTCTTTCTACACTTTCTTCTTCTTTTTCTTCTTCTACTTCTTCTTTTTCTCCTTCCTCTTCTCTTCTTTTCTTCTATTTAGTCTTCTTTCTCCTCTTCTTCTTCTTCTTCCTCTTATTATTATTTTTTCTTCTCCTCCTTCTTTTTCTTCTCATGCTCCTTCCTCGTCTTCTTCTTCTTCTTTTTCTCCTGCTTCTTTTTCTTTTTCTCCTTATTCTCCTTCTTCTTATTTTATTCTTGTTCTCCTTCTTTTTCTTTTTGTTCTTGTTCTTGTTCTTCTTTTACTTCTCATTTTTCTCCTTCCTCTTCTCCTTATTTTTCTTGTTCTTCTTCTTTTTTTTTCTTCTTGTTATTCTTGTAATTGTTCCTATTCTTGTTCTTTTTTGTTGTTGTTCTTCTTCATCTTATTCCCCTTCTTCGTCGTCGTCTTCTTCTCCTTCTCCTCCTCCTCCTTCTTCTTCTTCTTCTTCTTCTTCTTCTTCTTCTCCTTCTCCTCCTCCTTCTTCTTCTTCTTCTTCTTCTTCTTCTTCTTCTTCTTCTTCTTCTTCTTGTTCTTCTTCTTGTTCTTGTTCTTGTTCTTGTTCTTGTTCTTGTTCTTGTTCTTGTTCTTGTTCTTGTTCTTGTTCTTCTTCTTCTTCTTCTTCTTCTTCTTCTTCTTCTTCTTCTTCTTCTTCTTCTTCTTCTTCTTCTTCTTCTTCTTCTTCTTCTTCTTCTTCTTCTTCCTCTTCTCCTTCTTCTTCTTCCCAATTTCCATCTTCTCCATCATCCTCTTCTTCTTCTTCCCCATCTTCTTTTTTTCTCCTTCTTCTCCTCCTCCTCCTCCTCCTCCTCCTCCTCCTTCTCCTCCTTCTTCTTCTTCTTCTTCTTCTTCTTCTTCTTCTTCTTTTCCTTATTCTTCATCTTCTTCTTGTTTTTCTTCTCCTTCTTGTTCTTGTTCTTCTTATTATTTTATCTTCCTTCTTCCTCCATTCCGACCCAATAAATCATTTTCAAGAAGCAGGACGTTTGTCTCGAGTCAAGTCGTCAGAGTAACTAAACACACCGCACAAAATTAGCTTCAAGTTTACAGGTTAAGTTCAGGGGGTTCCCTCAATACCCCCTCATTCTCCCCTCCCACCAAAACTGTTATACAGTCTGTCCAAGCAAAGAAGACCCTCTGGCAAGATGAGAAAATAACTCCAGCTCGAATAATTGTAGTTCAAAAATATTATCAATTTGATCTCAAAGTGTAGGAAACAATATGTTCTATTATTAAGACCACGTACATTATAATTCTTGAACGAATATTGACCAAGCTGGAGTCCTTTTCCTATCTTGGCAGAGGGTCTTCTTTGCTTGGACAGACTACAGCGGGTGGTGCAAAAAATCAAGTTAGATCGTGAATTTTTGTTATCATAATCAGTTTGAACGTTGCCTTCGAAAGCTATAATCAATATAGTTGAGGTCGCTCTCGTGCCAATGTATTCCCGTAGATAGCTTTCCGACTGTCCTGACAGAGCTCAGAATTGATGAAAGAATTGGAAGGAGGAGGAGGAGGAGGAGGAGGAGGAGGAGGAGGAGGAAGATGAGTAGGGAGAGGATTTCCTGGGGATCTATTGAAAGACGAAGTACGGGATTTGTTTGCTGTTGTGAAGTTGATATCAAACTCATTTATAGTCTGTCCAAGCAAAGAAGACCCTCTGGCAAGAAGGGAAAATAACTCCAACTTGGTCAATATTCGTTCAACAATATTATAAATGTGGTCTAATAGTAGATCAAATTGTTTCCTACAATTTGAGACCGAATTGATAATTTTTGAATCAATATTGAATGAGCTTGAGTCATTTTCCCATCTTGCCAGAGGGTCTTCTTTGCTTGGACAGACTATATACTGAGTAGCCTACTCGACTTGATGTAACCTCCTACTCAACTTTACACGTATAAGGTAGGGGGATAAAAAAGTATTCAGAGTCGGAAGTTACGTCGATTTGAGTAGGCTATAGCAGATGGGTTACTCTCCGACACCGAGCCGCAACTGAATAACGAATTAGACGTAATAAAGAATAAGAATAATGAATACATGATGATAATGAACTAAACAATGAATAAGAATGAAGAATATATATGATGATAATGAACTGAACAATAAATAAGATGTAATAATGAATATTATGATAATAATGAATAACGTAATAAGACGCGATGCCAATCTATATCTATAAAAGCGAAATGGCACTGACTGACTGATTCATCCATTCATTCATCACCAGAACTAAAAATCCACTGAACCGAATGCGTTCAAATTTGGCAGGCATGTTCAGTTGGACGTTTAGACGCTCGCTAAGAACGGATTTTAGAAACTTCCCAAGATACGCAAAATATTTAAGTTTTTCTATAGTTTTTCGGCGTTTTCTCAATTTATTCGAGAACCAATCGGTAGAAAATGTTGATATTTGGTAGGCAAGTTCAGATAAGGTCTGAAATGTTGTGTTGAAATATTTTTGAATTCCGTTCAAGATTACGCCACTTATCAGTTTTTTAAATTGTAAATGTATTGCAGGTTGCATATCTTCCGCCTTCATACGACCAATTCCTACTGTAAATTCAATGGTTTAGCAAAATTATAGATGAACTAGTTTGGAAGAAATTGAGTCAAGTTTCAAACTATGTCCGATATACTCCCCAAGGTTACGCTCAATATTAGCGTTTTACTATTTTTCGGAGTTTTTTTCTTATTTTTCGAGAATAAATTGGTAGAAAATGTTGAAATTTAGTAAACAGGTCCAGATTAGATCTAGAAATGCTGTGATCAATGGATTTTAAATCCCTTCTGAACCGAATTTTCAGGCGAGCGAAGCGAGCCTGTTTGTCTCAGCTTATAGTGATAGAGGTTATGCAGGCGAGCGAAGCGAGCCTGTTTGACTCACTGACACTGCTGATACTGTCGGCGGTCCAGGGAGCGGAGCCCCCTGGCTAGGCGGAGAAGGCGAGCGAAGCGAGACTGCCGGCTAATAAACTGATAGGCCTATGGCGAATATTGAGAGTGATGGGTGAGTAAAAGAAAAGTGACAGAGTATGGTAAGAGAGAAAGAGAGTGATTGAGATTGTGTATTAAAACGACAAAATTATTCATTTCCTATCACGAATGTTTTCTATTCAAATTTATTGCAAATTCAATTCTAACTACTGTAAATAAATTCTATACGAGTACATACATTAAATACTTTATTTCCGAATAAATACTAACAATGAGAAACCAAATTTTCAAGAAATGAATTAATAACCGATTCCTATTAAAACAAGGTGTCAATTATTTAATTTATTGACAAGAATTTCACGAACAGGAAAAGAATCGACAAACTGATACTGTTCGTCGTTTGCAAAGTGATAATACTTTTGAAAACAAGAGCGTGTATCAGAAGAAAACTCATGGGAAAGCTATTACATAATATTGACGAATTTACTATAATTTATAGTGAGTGTTAAGTTAAATTTGAAAGCTTTCTGACATCTCTGTGAATACCCAAAGTGAGAACTATAAATCATGTATGGTGAATGATCTATATAATTCATTTATATCATTATGAGGTGTGTAATTTACTTGCTTCAGGTAAATACTTCAGGATAAATTACTTTATAAAATATCATCTTTTATAGGAGATTCCAGGAAATTCGTTGTCATCCCAAGTACAGGGAAAAATGAGGTAAATTTTCCCAAAATATCGGGAATAGAATGACGTATTATTTGGAAAATTGGTTAAATACTACAAACAGCATGTACCAAGCTCAGTTTGAAAGTGATCAGAAGCTCACATTGTTCAAGTTTCTTAACAAAATTTATTTTAATTCGTAATTTTCGCTTCTCACTGTTTTTGGAAGTGGTTATCATGGCTTCAATTCGTGTAATGTTTGCTTCAGTATTAGTTTTTTGTAAGTAGATAAATTTGTATTTATTTTTTAAGCATAGCCCATAAACTGTTTGTGTTTGAAACCTGTATTCAAAACTTACAATTTTCTTATTTTCTTGATTCCACAGTATAACAGATTATTTCACTCATCTCCATCACAATACAGCCCACTGATAGCTTAATCGATTGATTGATAATATTAATTAAACCACTCCGTTTCAGTAGTTCCATCTCAATCTTTCCTTCGACCAATCAACTTCTATCTCCAATCAATCACTTCCAAAAATCTATTTGCTTTTCATGAAATTTCATCATTGTTCCCTCAGAATTCTCCATTGAGTAATTAATTACTATTTCCAATTTTAGTTACTATTCAATTAATTACATTGAGTAATTAATGGACGTTACTGACTACAGGATTGAAAGGATTAGATGTGATAAGCATAAGACAACATCCATCCCATAGCTATTGTCATGAAAACTTTCATTAAGATGAATAGTTTATTTTATTTGATCTGATATTCGATTTTTCGGTAAATTGATACCAACGTAGCCTATATCATTCGTTACAATATTCATTACAAATCTAATGGAATTTATTTTGTGTTATAAGCTACAGGCAATTTTCAATTCTTATAGAAAACTGGAAAAAGGAAGTTTTTAGTGCATTTCATTCGAAAAAATACACTATTGGTCTTGCCCTGACAATCGAAAATTTATGATGTGATATATTTTTTACACGTTTCCGAGCCCCTAGAACACGAGTTTGATATCCGTTCAAATCCATATATCTCTATATATATATATATATATATATATATATATATTTATATATGTACAGATTCTTGTGAACACGATAACTCCCGAAGGGCTTGTCGGAGAGCGACCGAATTTTGCACAAGAATCATTAGTGCTAATATCTCGGTCGAGTTCGTTAACCAGCCATAATGGTCCAAGGATAGGGGGTGGAATTAGGGGATGAAGTTTTTGAAAAATCACTACAAATCGACCAATAACTTGATCGTTTTGGAAATTGGTGTGTATAATACCCTTATTATGCCCTACAATTTGAGCCATCAACGAAAAAAATCCAATCAAAAATGGCGAATAATCTGCCAAAAATGGTGTTTTCATGGGTTTTCCGAAAACGGCACTTTTGAATTCATAACCTGAATAGCTCATTATAAGTCATATGATTTAAGCTATAATAGAATTGCATTTGAAATGCACTCTTTCCGACCGCCAGCTGCCGGAGCGAATTTTTTGATTAAATTGTCTTCGTTTAAATCCAATAAATATATTATACATTTTCAAATGAATTAATAGATGTGTATTATCTTGAGCTATTTTTTCTGTATTTTGCAGGGGTTCTATGCAACCATACAGCAGAAAACAGACGTCTATTTGACTTTCCAGACCATGAGGTAGGTCTACTTGATGCCTCCAACATGAATAGAGCCAGATCAATTTCATTTGAGGGTGAAGTTCGCATGAACTGTGATAGCGGAGAGTGTGAGTAGCCTATTTATTTATTCATTTTGCAGAAACTATTAAACTTATTGGTTAAAAACACAGAGTAATGTCCAAAACGTCTTTATACCAAATTTTGATGAATAATAAGTTCAAAACTAGGTTATAAATTTTCGCAGTACTTTTAAAAAAATTTATGGTCCAGGTTAAATACCGTATTATTTAAATTTTGAATTTGAAGCAATAGGATGTACCAAATGAATCAATCCACCAATTTGCCGAAGATATATCAATTAATGAATACACAATAAGTATAAGCTATTCACATGTTATAAATAATGAAAGCTATTAGAATACGTTTTTATGTATCTAGCCAATACCTACTAATACATGGTATTAGTAGGTATTGATCTAGTTCCTTTCATATAATGTCACTTGTACTATGTATCGAAGGTTAATTTTCACATCATAAATATACCACTGGCGGCTCGTGTCCACGAAACACGTGAAGTGCCCGTATCTCCTACTGTAGAGCACTTCACCTGTTTTGTGGGCACGAGCCGCCAGTGCTATTATTGCATTTATTATAAATTTGTTTTTCCCACATCAAAGTGAACCACTTCGTCTTGTTGACGTCCTTAGTATATTTAATATACTTCTATATATATATAATATACTTAAAATATTTAATATGGTTCACTTTCATGTAGGAAAAACTTATTTATAATAAATGCAATAACGAATCACAAAACCAATGTAAATTATATTCATTTTAACACGACTACTTTCGTAAGTTTTTAAGTATCGTGTTGAAACTGTCTCTAATGAGTACGGAGCTAGTCGTGCACTGGCGGCTCGTGCCCATGAAACAGGTGAAGTGCTGTATAGTTGAAGATACGGGCACTTCACCTGTTTCCTGGGTACGAGCCGCCAGTGTAGTCGTGTGGAAGTAATATTCATTATTGATCTCAACTTGGATAAAGAACTTGTAAAATTGACTAATAAACTAAAATTGACTAATTGACTAATTGACTCTTTTTCCTGGACAAACGAAGAGCAGTAGTTGTCACATATTCATGTAATTCCAAAAAAAAAATTATTAAAGCTTGTTGAGTAATTATGAAGGTTTAAAAGCTGTTTAAGTTGCCATTTTGTAACGTTTGTATGAACTGCTAATCGGGGAGGGGCTTGTCTGGGCCAATGGCAGACGTTTGCTGTGATTGGCTCAAGCAGCTACCAATAAAAGTGCTCGACCGTCCGTGTAAATACTGCAGCTCTTCACTTCAAGTTTTGATGAACCAGAGATTTATGTACTGATTTTTATTAAATATGTTGTTTTGATAATACAGTATCATTATTATTAGCGTATGGCTTTATTTGGTGGGGAGACCAAAAGGTAACCTCGCCAACATAACCATAACCATGTTTCGCCAACAGGAAACATGTCAGAAGTATTGATTATTTTCACTATAATAATACAGTATTTTGTATCTTTATTCAGCAATAAATATTCAATATGAATCTCATGAATAATGCGAAACTTGTCAATGTAAAAGTAAATGTTCTCACACTCATTTGTTGATTTTTTAAAAATTCTAAATATATGTTTTATTAATCTTCAGCTGTTTTTTGTAGGTTGGGATAAGACTATGAGGGATGTTGCAATACAATTATCACGGAACTAATAGAATAACAACCTCCCCAGAACTGGAAAATTGGTGATTACAAGATTACATCCAAAATGAAGAAAGATCATAATGTTCTATTAAGTTCATCAATACAGTACTTGTATGAAATATAACCAAATTATCCAATAAAATTATAAACTATGAAGTTGAAGTGTAATCTTAGTCCTATCCATTCTACATCTTATTCCATGACGCTTGAAAACCATGTTAAAAAAATCACAATTCCAATAATGCATTCAAGGTCCATTTCATTATCAGATTCTGAACTTACATGATACAAGTAATTATCACTAAGTAAATAACTTACACATTCACTAGCCATTCTGATGGAGTTTTTGATAAGACAATATTTTGATATACAGGAAGTCTTTCGATAAATTTATATAAATAGCTATCATCATAATAATGAATAATCATAAGCATCACTACTACCAAAGAGAATCCTAGATTAACTTTTAATTAGAATCCTAGAGCTCTATTATTCTATGCTACTACACAAGAAATTAACTTTAACATAGTAAGTTGTAAGTAAATTAACTTAACATTAATTAACTAAATAAGTAAAATTAACTTTAACATAGTAAGTTGTGAGTAAAATAATTCATTATTGGCAGATCGGAATACATTGCGATGCAAATCGATGATTGAGTGTAAAATAAATTTAAAATAGTGTAGAATAGTATGTATGAATGTATGTATGTATGTCAATGGCTCAACAGCCCATGAAGGGCTTACGCCTACAATCTGGTTGTTAGTTTCATATTCACTCCACTATACAGCAAAGGTGAATTATCATCAACCAGGATAGTCGTAACGTGTGGTTAGCACGTTGATCTCCGCAACTATAAGCTAGCTTTCGTAACCAATGGGAAGTGAGCGTTAAGTAGGACCTCCCCCTAAACTAGGGCACAATCATTATTTTCATCATCATTCACAGCCATACTAAAATATAATTATCACTATCATTATCATTTACAGTCATACGAAATTATTTTAATAGAAGTTATCATCATCATCACCATCAACAACAACTACTTAATCATCGTCGTCGTCGTCATCGTCATCATCATCATCATAATCATTATAATTTTTAGCATCATCATCTTCATCATCATCATCATCATTCATCATCATCATCATCATCATCATCATCATCATCATCATCATCATCATCATCAACAACAACTACTTAATCATCATCATCATCATCATCATCATCATCATCATCATCATCATCATCATCATCATCATCATCATCATCATCATCATCATCAAAATAATTATAATTTTTAGCATCATCATCTTCATCATCATCAAAACCATCAACATCAGCTTCAACTATAACTATATCATCATTGTCATCATCATCATCATCACCAATATCATCACCATGACCATCATCATCATCATCATCATCATCATCATCATCATCCTCGTCGTCGTCGTCATCATCATCCCTGAAAAAATAATAGCATTGATATATCAAAATAATTTATCGTTTGAAAATTAAACTTTAAACTTAGGGCTATTTAAAATAATTGTTGAAAAAAATCAAATACCCTTTTTTAAAATACTTTAGAAGTATTATTTTCTACATACTTTTCTCGGTTCTAAACCCATTTTCAATAAAATATTGTAGAATAATACTGAAATAATTGAACAAGATTAAAATATAATATATATTTAATAAAATGCCACAATTTGAGTCCAAATTTTCAATTTTTGAACCAATATTGGATAAAATAGATAAAAAAATTATATATATTCAATAATATATTGATATATGGATTATATATTTGAGATTTATATTCTAATCTTGTTTAGTTATTTCAGTTTATTGTAATCACATTGAAAATGGGCTTAGACCTGAAACATGTCTGTCATGTCTGTGAAAATTAATACTTCTGAAGTTTTTAAAAAAGGGTATTTGATTTTTTTCCATTTTATCCATTAATTATTAATATTCATTGTTATAGAGGCTGCATCATGAATAGGGATGTGTTCTATTCTATTATTCTTGGAACTGAATTCCGTCTATGTAGGCTATAATAAAAGTCTGTCCAAACAAAGAAGACATTCTGGCGAGGTGGGAAAATGACACCAGCTCGGTCAATATTGGTACAAAAATCATATATCAGGTCTTAAATTGTAGAGCAGAATGTTTTCTACAAATTTGACTCCAAATATATAATTGCTGATCCAATATTGGCCGACCAATTATGAGATATCGCAATTGAGTCTTGGATTGTAGATCAGAACTTTTACCACAATTTGAGTCCAAATTTTTAATTTTTGAACCAATATCGACCGAGCTGGAGACATTCTCCCATCTTGCCAGAATGTCTTCTTTGCTTGGACAGACTAAAACTGTCATGAATATTTGTGTATTGTAACAAATTATGTGACAAGTTTGTGAATAATACATGATTGGAGTTCTGTTTTATTTGATTATATTTGGCAATGGAAATGTTCAGTTTCGTGGAAACACTCGTGTTATAATTACAGTATTATTATTATAGAGGCCATTGCGATGCTGTGGTTAATTACTCTATTGTCATCCATTATCATAGTAGATTGCTGGAAAGGGTTGAGTATATTGTGATACATGTTACTTGTTTGCCTGAGGCTACTTATCAATGTATTTTAATTGATAAAATATAAATCTCAGTACCCTCTGAATAACTCAGGCTATTGTAAATCAATCTATTGTTCTCGATTTTCTAAATAATAGTGAGCATGGATACTAGAATCCCATGTTCTGCCCGTGATATTGGTACACTATATTGTATGTAGTACAATAGGCTATAATAATTATGTGGGTGAACAATATCTTTCGAAATAAATGATTAAAATTAAGTTTCACATCTAAATCAGGTCGTCAGATATAGGTTTGAACAGTAAATGGCGAAACTTGGAGGTTTGAAATTTTTTCTCAAATAGGCTGCAATCATTGTTAGCCTGATGTAAGTATTGTATACAACTATATTGAAGGAATGTTAGACTTTGATCAATTTGTGTTTATACATTCAAGTGTTGTTGAATCCAATGAAAACACAAATTGCGCATGAAAATAATATGAGTAAGGCGGGTATTACACGATAATAGTTCTATGACATGTTTCTATTATCAAACATCTGTGATGATGAAATATCACACATTGATGATATAAACAAACATTAGTTTGTTTATCATTAGTGATTTTCATATAGTTTAATCATGTAGGATATGCTTACGAAATTATGTAACTCTTATTATAATTTACTTTAATTTTGTATTTCACCAATATAGTTTTCTGTAACTCTTTTTGTGTTATGAGGGCAATAATGGGAATTGATTCCTGGTGCCCTCGATGATGTAATATATAAATAAATAAATAAATAAATAAATAAATAAATAAATAAATAAATAAATAAATAAATAAATAAATAAATAAATAAATAAATAAATAAATGAATAAATAAATAAATAAATAAATAAATAAATAAATAAATAAATAAATAAATAAATAAATAAATAAATAAATAAATAAATAAATAAATAAATAAATAAATAAATAAATAAATAAATAAATAAATAAATATTACCGTGTAATGAACCAAATATCATAAACGGTCATATATGTCATTTTTTCTTCTATAGAGAACATATTATAATATCTTTGATAATAGATGACATAGAACTATTATTGTGTAATAGCGGCCTGAGAACTATTTTAAAACAGAAAATTTTATCCATGTTAGGGTTTGAGATTATTGAGTTGAATATCAGATCCTTAAATTAATGGACATTAAAAATAACTGTGTCAAGTGGATAAACTCTCCCGATTTATTTATAAAGGGTTTTCATTAGATTCTAGCTCCTCTATCTCTTTATTTCCCTTATTCTTTCCACTGGATTCTACTTCTTCATACCTTTCTCTTTCATCATCATCATCATAATTGTCCATTGCAATTGATCCACAAAATCCTCCCAATATTGGGCCGAGCTCCAATCGCAGAAATAACATGAATAAAATTGCCAAGAACTTTACATATACCTGTAGGAATCGAGAAAAACAAATAGGAGAGTTCGATATTCTGTATACATAGTACCTTATAAAATTACAATAATCACATCATAAACTTCAGGACGCAATAAACTCATAATTGAATTCAAATCATTAATATAGTCCGTCCAATTAAAGAAGACACTCTGACAAGATGTGAAAATGACTCCATCTTGGTCAATATTGGTTCATAAATTATATATTTGGTCTCAAACTGTAGTGAACATTTTTTCCTACAATTTGAAACTCAATTTATTATTCTTCAACCAATATTGACCGAGCTGGAGTCACTTTCCCATCTTGCCAGAATGTCTTCTTTGCTTAGACAGACTACCTGAAAAATATAGGCTATATAGATCTGTTCAAATGAAGAAAAACAATGAATTATGGCACCTGAAATCGAGGTCAGTATATCATTGAAATTACAATAAATCAATCATTATACCTCTGGATATCATAGGGATTTGAACATTGTAAACAATCTTGAATCCCGTTTTTTCCATTCAAACTATTTTTAGACAATGAAATAAATGAGTATGAATCATCAAATCAATCACTCACGTATTTTTTCATATTCTATGTTAACCCAATTATCTGTGTATAAATAAGCTAAGAATCTTTTCAGAAGGTTTCAACAGGCTTCAATCCATTTCAAGAGAAATACAATTCAATACGTGGATGTTACTTTAATAATGATAAATTCCAATTCACCTCCTATGCAGCTTGAGTAATCAATAATTAGTTTCCCATCAAAATGTGATTATGATTTCTATCGTGTCCAAGCAAAGAAGACAATCTGGCAAGAAAGAAAAATGACTTTAGCCCAGTTAATATTGGTTCAAAAATTATAATTTTAGTTTCAAATTGTGGAATAGAATATTTCCTACAATTTTAAACTAAATTTATTATTTTTGTATCAATATTGATCAAGCTAAAGTAATTTTTCCATCTTGCCAGAATGTCTTCTTTGCTCGGACAGGCTATAACTGAGTTTGAACAGTTGCTTCTGGATGAATAGAGGGAAAATAATTCAATAATTTAATGGCTTACACGTTTCCTAACCAGAAAGTATTGGATAAATAGTTCTATTTTCTTTGTTTCATACTTGCATTATTGCAGCTGTAGATAATTTATCAGGTTTAGCTTACGTTAAAAAGTTGGGTGGTTTCGTCTGTCTCTTGTACGTGGCAGACTAATAAAATAGCTGATTTCAAGAAGACTTCTCCTTGATACACCATGATTCACAATTTCAATAACGCATTCAGCCCCAAGTTCATTATCAGATTTTGAACTTCCATGATACTCAAATCATGAAAATAGAGGTTTCTTAAGGTCAGTTTCACACCCACGGATTTTTTTCTGTCCGGTTTTTCGACGTCCCTATAACTAAATTAATTGAAGCTTGGCAAGAATTATCATGAAGTACACAGAGACACATAATGTGTTTGCTGAGTTACGTTCAATCTGATGTAAATTTTTAAGGGACGGAAAAACCAGGTATAGCCTACAGAAATTGTTGTATGTGGAACGAGCCTAATATAATCACTAGCCATTCTGATGAATCTGTTGATATGACAATTTTAATAATAATTTTTTGAGGAATTCATATGGATATATGAATACCCATTAGCATAATAATTATCATAAGCATTACTACTACCATAGCTTCCTTTAATGTGGAAGGAGGCTATGCTACTGCACAAGAAATTAACCTGAATATAGTAAGTTGTAAGTACGATATGTTATTATTGGCAGATCGGAATACATTGTGATGCAGATCCATGATTGAGAGTAAAATAAATAATAAATGAATGTAAAACAATAAATAAGCGTCAATAAGTATGTGTGTCAATGGCTCAACAGCCCATGAAGGGCTTAGGCCTACAAAGTGATTACCAGTTGGTATATTCACTCCACTTTACAGCAGAGATGGATAATCATCAAACAGGATAGAGGTAACGTGTGGTTAGCACGTTGATTATGGCAACCATAAGCTAGCTTTCGTAACCAAGTGAAAGTGAGCGTTGAGTAGGTGAGAGTATTGAGTAGAGAGTTGTACTGTAGTAGTAATGTACTAGTAATGGATTGTGAGCGTAAAGTGAGATGGCTATTGAGAGAAGAATAAGAGGAGAGAGGAGAGTGTAGCAGTGTGGAAGAGTGAGAGAGAGCGAGAAAAGAGAGTGAATGATAGTGAAAGAGAGAGAGAGAGTGAGTGAGAGTGTGTGTATTCTCGGGTGTGTGCCTCTACAACTTTGGGAGCGAAATCTAATTACCTTTGAAATGAACGTGTTGTCAGTATAACGTAATTGTTGCCTTCATGAGTGAACATATTGCGTACACCTGACTCTGTACACCCCCTCCCCGCCACCTCCAGGGGCACAATCACTATTGTCATCATCATTCACAATCATACGAAATATCATTATCATTTAAAGTCACACGAAATAGTTGAAATAATAATGGTATCATTATCATAATCATCATCCCCACATTAGTAAAGCATTGATATAGTCTGTCCAAGCAAAGAAGACATTCTGGCAAGATGGAAAAATGACTTAGGCTAGGTCAATATTGATAAATTTGGGCTCAAATTTTAGATCAGAATATTTACTACAATTTGAGTCCAAATTTATAACTTTTGAATCAATATTGACCGAGCTGAAGACAATTTCCTATCTTGCCAGAATGTCTTCTGTGGTTGGACAGACTATCAAAATAATTAATTGCTATAATAAAGGTCACATCATGACTGTGGCTCTGTTCTAATTCATTATTCTTGGAACTAGAATCCGTCTATTTCATATATAGGTGAAAAATTTGATAATGATATACAACAAATTTGTAAATGTTACATGATTGGTGCTCTGTTTCATTTGATCATTCTTGAAGGCTAATAATGGGCTACCGTGTGTATGTCGCAATGGAAATGTTCATTTTCGTGGAATCACTCATGTTATAATTACAATAATTATTACAGAAGCTGTCACAATACCTGTACTGAGGTTAATAATAATTACTCTTTAGTCATCCATTCACATTGTCATCCAGGATTGGATTCCTGGAAAGGGTTGAGTATCGAAGTGAAGTAAAATAATTACTGTATTGTGATACATGATACACGGCAGGGATACTAGAATATGTTCTTGTCTCCGTGATACACGATGTTTCCTTTTCGTCTAGGGCTACTATGGATGTATATTGATGAATGAAAATTGAAATCACAGTAGACCTGACATTTTTAGTAGTTTTTAGTCGAACACATCAAGTTTCGCTCTCTTGAAATGTATCATAAGCACTGGCGGCTCGTACCCACGAAACAGGTGAAGTGCTCGTATCTTTTACCGTACAGCACTTCACCTGTTTCATGGGCAGTGATGACATGAAGTGTGAGATTGCATTTGAGAAGTACAGTAGAATTCCGATACTTCGTACGTAGTTCGTGGGACCAAAGCTTTACCACGAATTAGGGAAGATTACAAATTATCGAAGCTAGAATTATGTAATATCATTTCAAGTGAACAAGCTTTCACAACGAATATTATAGAGGTAAAAATTATCAAAGTTCTACTGTATATCAAATGAATAACTTAACATTCTTTAAAAATTTGCAGATTGAAAACTAAGTTATATCATTGAACAAGCACACTCATGAATCATGAACTTATAGAATTGGTTCTTATATCGAGAGCGTACACCGCTGAACAGTTTTGCTCTCCTGACCGCTTTCGGATTGTCCTGATGGAGCTATCATGATTAAAACCCATTCGCCTGGTTTATTGGTGTCTACTCTGTGGAAAGTTCCTTAGTAGAGTGGGAAAGGGAAGAGGTACGGTGAGAAAAAATCAATAAATAAAAATTTATTGAGGATTCAAAGAAATAGAAAACAGGAGGTTGATATTGGAAAATATGAAGATGATTGAAATGAATTTCCCCTTGCGAAGAGTAACACGCCAGAATTTCAATCACCTTTGCATAGTCTGTCGAAGCAAAGAAGACATTCTGACAAGATAGGAAAATGACTCAAGCTCGCTCAATAGTGGTTCAAAAATCTAAAATTATACAAAACATTCTTATCTACAATTGGAAACTAAATTCATGATTTTTGAACCAATAATGACTAGAGTAATTTTCCCATCTTTCCTGAATGTCTACTTTGCTTGGATAGAATTAAGCTTACTTTGGATATTATGTGAAGGGAAGCTGAGATCAATTTTATATTGAAAATAACTCGACTAATTATTAATCATTAGCAGCCTTTATCAAAGTATGGGAAGAAGGCTTTCTCAGATTTTCTAGTGAGAAACACTCCATCACAGCTACCTTATCCTTACAGAAAGGGTTTCACTTCAAGAACAATAACTTTACTGCTAATAGCCTTCAAAATTAACAATAAGAAGATAATTAATAGAACAATATAAAAGAGGAGAACAAGAAATCAAGAAATAATCTTTACCAAATGAAAAGACCAATGTCAAACCACAAGTTTATAAAAAATCGGAGTCTACTAGAGATTTGTAATGGAGTAGCAACCGGAACCGATAACTCGAATTTTATGGAATCTAGGGTTTGTCATTCAATATGGATACCCACCACAATATCACCTCCAAAACTTTCCAACAAGTCATGTTCAAATGACTTGAATCAAATATACAGCTCACAATATTGAATCAGTATTTTTTTTCGAAGAGAAATAGCTTCGAAACATTACTACAATATTTTCAACCAGATAAGCATATCCAGTTAAAATAATTTTATGGTAACACTATTTTATTGGTCGAGAAAAATTTTCACGAATATTACGATAGGACTACTGTTATGAGTGATCGTTATCATTATTGTTGATTTTTGTTATGATTCAAAATTCAAAAATTTCATGTAAGTACTTTGAAAATTCATGTAAACCTTTCTATTGCTCGGGATTCTCGATAATAATATAGTGTGTCCAAGCATAGAATACCCTCTAGCAAGATGAGAAAATGACTCCAGCTCGGTCAATACTCGTTCAAAAAATATTGATTTGGTCTCAAATTGTGGATCAAAATGTTTCCTACGATTGAAACCAAATCAATAATTTTTGAAACAAAATTGACCAACTAGAATCATATTCTCATCTTGCCAGAGGGTCTTCTTTGCTTGCACAGACTCTACTAGTATAAGCACGGATACTAGAATTTAGTAACTTACTTATTCTCACTAAGGACTACTGTATTCATTAAAGATTTAAAATAATTCAAGTCAAAGTACCCTTTTTAAAGTATTTTTCATTTTTAACAAGTCCCGGCGTTCTAAAGCTATTTATAAGTTTAAATAAGAATTTCTAGGATACAGTAGCCTATTATGTATTTAGAATACTTGATATAGTATTCTAAATATGTGTCCGTGATATAAGTGAGTGGTATAATAAATATAATAATTATATATGTGATTGAACAGTATCTTTAGGAATCAATGAAAATAAAACCGATTCCACCTCTCATAATCGTCGTCAAATACACGTTTGAACAGTGAACTGTGAAAGTAAGATGTTTGAACTTTTTTCATTTATTAGATTAGTAGTAAATAGGAATGAAAATATTGTTACAGTAGGATTGATAATATAAACAAGAAGTGTTCCTTGTTCAATTTTTTATTGATTCAAGTGTTGTACAATATAATAGAAACACAAATCGTGCAGGGGATAAATATGAGAATGAACTATTCAACTGTTATTCAGTTATTAACTTTTAACTGTTATTCTATTGAAATGTTATTCACACTCGAGTGTGTTGGATCTAATATCAAATTTTATGATAGACAAGTCCGACTCCGACAAGTGGAAGAACTGTCCTGGTTCCCTGAAAATGTTTTCTCATTAGATTCCTCCTCTTCCTCTTCATCTTCTTCTTTATCTCCTTCTTCTCCATCATCATCATCATCATCATGTTTCACTTCTATTGATCCACAACATCTTCCAATTATTGCCCCGAGCGCCAATCGCAGAAATAGCATCAATAAAATTGCCAAAAACTTTACATAAACCTGTAAGAAATCAATGAGTTTGAGAATGAAGTAGGTACAACAATGAAATTGAAATAAATAATCCATCATAGATTTCAGGACGCGATATCTCATCATTGAATTTAAAATCATGAATGTAATCTGTCCAAGCAAAGAAGACATTCTGGCAACATGGTAAAATGACTCCAGCTCGGCCAATATTGGTTCAGAAATTATATATTTGGACTCAAGTTGTAGAAGAAATTCTGCTCTGCAATTTGAGTCCTGATATATGATTTTTGTATCAATATTGTCCGAGCTGGAGTCATTTTCCCATCTTGCCAGAATGTTTTCTCTGCTTGGACAGACTACTGAAACAACATTTAAATAGAACTGTTCAAATTTAGAAAAACAATCAATTATTGAACTCGAAATTTGAATCAGTATAACATTGGAATTACAATAAACTAATCATCATTCCCAGGGCCCTCGCGTGGTATTTTGGCGCACTGTGTGAGATCTTGCCAGGCGCCCCTCCCCCATTACCAGACGAATGCAATCCAACATATTATAATACGAGTACATTCAAAGCCAAACATGATACTCGCTGCCTTGCATGTTCACATTTTCCTTGTAGACAATCCCAATGTTGCATGTGGTGTGGCAAAGAGAATTTATTATATGGACTTGCTTATTTTAATGTATCGAAACGTATTGTTTTGTATTTTTATGTATTGGATATGTGATAAGCAAAAGCCTAAAGGAAATTATGAAAAATAACTAAAGGCTATCTACATTGAGCAAAACTGTCACATTGTACCGCACTTTATCATTATAACATTGAATTTTCAATTATTGATAAATTCATTCCATTGGTTTGCTTGAAAGCAAATAGGAAAGGGAATGATAAATTCTTCACAGAAAAAATATTGGAAATCATAATAAATATTGCATTTCACTGGAAATGAAAATGTTTTAACAAAAAATCGGAAACTCAATGACAAGCAAATTGAGGAGTTCAGCCATTTTCACTGCTCTACCCAACTTTCTTCAATAACATTCAGAATAGTTCCGAATTGAACCAGCAGATGGCAGTAGCAATAGGGTGACTTGCTTCAACTTCCATTATTGGACACGCCTCTAAGCTCCGCCTACGATCAAAATGGCTGAAAGCATCGGTTAGAAAAGTTTTCAAATTCAACCAGTAGATGGCAGCAGTTGACGGATAATGTTTCGGTTTTGACTTGGACACGCCTTCATGCCCCGCCTGCTCTTTTCTTATTGGTTGACAGTGTTTCGTGAGCTCTGTCTTAGGAAATGGCTGCTAGCAAGAAAATGAGGAATGTTGTATCATACACAAAAAATTACGCTGATGATTTACTAGACGATCTTTTGCTACTATAATATTTATTTATGTATTCAGGTTGATAAGATTCTATAGAGTTAGTATTTGAAGAACTTATTTATAGGATTTGGACCAAGTTTTACTTTTATTTTGTAACTTGGGCCAGTACTAGACTTAAATAGTTCTATGCTGTGTGAAATGATATATGATTTCGCACTCCGATCTTATGCTCATTAATTCCATTTTTATACGATGAATATAAGGAAATAGAATTTAAACTATTCATGAGCTGATAGCTAATTATTATATTAATAGCTAAAATCAGCCGCTGCCAGAGCGAATGAATGAATGTTAGGAAGTTGAACATATGAATATGAACAATCTTCTTCCTGCTCTATTTTATTTTAAAAACAATTTTTTAGAAAATAAAATGGATGAGTATGAGTATCAATTCAATCACTCACGTATTTTTTCATCTTTGATGTAGGCTCAATAATTTCAAGAGTATTATTCAGAGTCTTGACAGGTTTCAACACACATCAATCTGCTTGAAGAGAAATACAATTCAATGCGTGCATGCTACATAAACAATGATAAATTTCAATATATACCTTCCTATGCAGTCTAGGTATTCAATTAGTTTCCCATCAAAATGTGATGTCAATTATAGTCTGTCCAAGCAAAGAAGACATTCCGGCAAGAGAGGAAAATGACTCTAGCTCAGTTAGTATTGGTTCAAAGATTATCATTTTAGTCTCAAATTATAGAATAGAATATCTCCTACAATTTAAGAATTTATTTATTATTCTTGTACCAATATTGATCGAGCTGGAGTCATTTTCCCATTTTGCCAGAATGTCTTCTTTGCTCGGACAGACTAGAACTGGGTTTGTACAGTTGCTTCTGGATGAATTGATGAAAATTTATTGGGAATTTTTATGGCTTACACGTATTCTAACAAGTGAGTATAGAATAATTAACTCTATTCTCTATGTCGCTAACTCACATTATTTCAGCTGTAGATGAGTTATCAAGTATAACTGACGCCAAAAAGTTGGGCGGTTTCGTCTGTCTCTTGTAGCTAATTAACTTACTAATAGCTAATAGACTAATAACCAATTGAAAGCATCCATCAATAGGTGATTCAAGCATATTATCTCTCTTGGAATTGAAGTAAAATAGATTATAAATGATTTACAATAAACAGGATAAATTGTAAGGTTCATAAATCGTATAGCTGATGCCACAAAATTGGACGGTTTAATCTGCTCCTTGTGCGCTTCAACAGCTGATGTTATCAAATAGAATTCACTGGCGGCTCGTGCCCACGAAACAGGTGAAGTGCTATACAGTGAAAGATACGGGCACTTCACCTCATCGTGGGTACGAGCCGCCAGTGCCAGAGCTAAACTACATTGAATAATATTGAGCCATAGCTGATCACAGTCTGTCCAAGCAAAGAAGACATTCTGGCAAGATGGGTAGATGACTTGAGCTCGGTCAATATTAGTTCAGTAATATGGTCTCACATTCTAGGAAACATTCTAATCTACAATTTGTGATTAGATTGATGATTTTTTAAGCAATTTTGACCGAGCTGGTGACAGTTTCCCCATCCTGCCTGAATGTCTTCTTTGTTTTGACGGACTATTGATCGCATAGCAATGAACTGTTTTCAAACTCAACCTTCTACGTGTATTTCACACAATGGTATTCCACTTTGAAATATTATTATTCTTGTTTGAATAGGCTTCAGGTAACATTTCTATTGATTGAATTGTATTGATATTGAACATACTCTTCTCATTCATATGAAAAAATACAATACAATGATTGTCAACTTTACAATAATGTAAACTTTCATTATCTTTCAATCACCATGTAGATAAACATCATCATCCACTTACTTATCATCACCTTGCTCAAAATACTTGCTATCAAGTCGCAATAGATAATACATAATATAACAATAGATAATAAGTAAATAAATAATAGTAATTGAGCATGCTCTACCCATACATATGAAAAGATTAATACATAGAATGATTTAGCATACTCTCGTTATTGTGGAGTTTTGTGAAAAGTCAATAATTCCACATCATTTTCAGTGAAATTATATATTTTTATTATTTATCTGAAGGAGAGAATTCTCAAGAGGTGAGAGAAGTCACAGGATGCCCTCTCATTCAGTCAACGCTAAATGAGTGAATAAATTAATATAAATGATATTGAATAATTGATAGAAAATGAGTCGATCCATCGTAATACATAGATCCGTGTTTCGGATGGACACGTTAAGCCGTCGGTCCCGGCTGCCTTGAAACAGTCGTTAAGTCATGTCAGAGGCCCTGAAACTGTTCAGGAGCGACCTGAAAACTCTGACACCAGACCTGAGCCAGCCAGGTTACACGAATATTATTATTTTACATCAAATGCATAATGTTGAAAAATCGTAATAATGTTATTGCTTGATCCTTTCAATGATAATACTATCAACATACTTTTTTCATCATCTTGAATTCGAGCTGATACATTTTGTCATTTTTAGAGTGATTGGATTTAGGTTGGGATGAAATCGGTTCAATGAATCGATGAAACATGAATTTTTATATTTTTTATTGATTATCTCTCATTGGTTAGGATAGTAGACACACACGTAACTGAGCAAAATAGAGATTTATTAGATACTTAGACAAAATTATTCAATTGATCTCATATTTCACTCATACTTTCCTTATCCTCATTCAATTTACTTCTTTTATTTACTATCATCATTGTCGCTGTCGGAGTTTCCACCAAATCCTCTAGTGGATGCAACAATCCTCGCAGCAGCACAATCGCCATCTTGGAATACATACATCAACATCAAAGCGAAAAATGCTAACTTAATGTAGACCTGCAGGTGAAAAAATAATATTCATTTGATTTATAGTCTGTCCAAGCAAGAAAGACATTCAAGCAATATGGGAAAATTACTTCAGCTCGGTTAATATTAGTTCTGAAATTATAAATATGTTCTTAAATTGTATATTAGAATATATTCTACAATTTGAAAGGAAATTTATAACTTTTGAACCAATATTGATCGATGTGGGAACATTTTCCCATCTTGCTAGAATGTCTTCTTTGCTTGGACAGACTATGTCAATGAGTTTAATAATAATATTATTCTGTTCCCCAACATTATCCAAATAACTGTTTTCCCCTCTCATCATTTAATAAATTCATCATAATACTGTTCCTCACTTCTGGACCAGCCCCTATCAAAATATTAATGATGTCGTAATGTTAGGCGGTTTCATCTGCTCCTTGTACGCTACAACAGCTGATGTTGTTAATTGGAGTTGTCCGTCATTTAGCTATGACTAAATTATGTTTTTGAAATCAGAAAAGACAATAGATGCTTCACAACAACTGTTAGTGGTTTAGATTAAGAGACAGACGAAATCGCTTCAATCAAATCAAAATAAAATTTATTTCCCATTCAAAAAATAATTCATACATTTTATGCAATATCTTATAACTATATTTAGATCAAGAGAAAATAATTTATTTCCATTCACAAAATAATTCATACATTTTATGCAATATCTTATAACTATACGATATACAGGAAAAACCTGCAGAGGCATAAGCCTGAGCGCAGGAAAGCTGACAGCGAAACATTTTATCTATTGCATATCTATAACGTGAGTACATATCTCAGAATTCCTCATTCATACTGTACAATGGAATTTTATGGAAATAATTAAATGTAATGGAGATCAATACAAGCCTAAATTTCTAGCTTCAGCTTGAGCATTCCTATGATTAATGAACGGAAATAAAATGAGAATACAGTGTGTTCAATTTGAGGGAAAATTGTGTGAGAAAAAATACTAATATTATAAAATGAGATTGTTTGGAAAGTTTGATAACTTGCAGTTTCTTGTAGCCTATACAGGAAATATTGAATGAATGCTTATAGAATTGAATACATAGTTTGTTCAAATTACAAGTTAACAATGAATTTGTATAAAGAACTTCAAAACTGAGGGCTGTTTAAAATAATTGAAAAATAAATAAAAATCAAACACCCTTTTTTTTGAAAACTTTTTATAATTTTAAAGTTTTCAAAAAAAGGGTGTTTGATTTTTATTTATTTTTCAATGAATTTGTAATATGTGAGATTAATGTAATTCTTGAAAACGTGATCTAAATTCTGGAATTTGAAATAAAAATAGTAAATATTTCCACTCAGGCTCTATATTCTAATATTATGTTACGCGGAACAGAGTATCAAGTGATGGAAAATCTTTCAAAAATTGAAAAATTTTCATCTGTTGAAATATGAATGTTGAATCAACTTTGGAAAGGTTTCAATCGTAACAGATACTTATCGAGCTGATAAATATTAATTCAGATGAGTCTATTGATAATTTTTTGTTGCTCGTAACAACAATAATATTATAACAATCATTTCCAAAATTATTTGGATTGTTTTAGCTTAACCGTCAAATAATACTAAACATTAATAACAATAGCCGACTGAGTATACCTATCTGATAAAACACACTGAGTTATTTTTAGATAGATCTTGTATTATTCTGTCTGATTATTATCCTATCTGATATAACACACTGAGTTACTTTTAGATAAATCTTGTATCATTTTAAAATAATGTAATAAGATTCGACTTACGGACATCATTATCTCCAGTTTATCGTAGCAGAATTAAAACTCGAAAAATCGATATTTTTCAACGCCGCTTTGGTCTTCAATATTTTGTGCAATGTATCAAATAAAAGATGATTCGATACGTAATGTATTACGTAACAACGTAAGCACCGTGAATAATGGTTTCATATTGACATAAAATTGAAATATTGCTGAATGTTCACAGCTGGGTTTGAATTGATGTACAAGCAATTAGCCCTAGATCACCTTAACTAAAATGATAGTCACCTAACTTTCAATGATGGATGCATGTTCTGAATAGCCTACAGTTTTTAACCAATAATTGATTGAATTCATCGATTCTCATACTGTAACTCTCATATATGTACATAAATATGTACGCTTCAAAATATGTACAGTTTTACGTTTTTCTCAAGAATTTTGTAAATTGTTAAAAACTTGGATGGAGTTGCTCTGTATCCCTTACAGGTCCAAGTTTTTATTTGGCATTAATATAACATTTTCTGAATTATTCGTATAGGCTAACAGGTAGGCTGAGGCCGCACTGCCGGTGGGTAGAGCCTGGAGGGTGGAGGGTAGTTGGTAAATCTATAGAACATACACACCATCCACAGTAATACATCGTATGAATGGTATGACGTCATACTGTTTTTTGAGGTTATGTTGTCCATATTTAAAGAATTTCAAGATGGCGGCTGAACACATACCATTCATACGATGTATTACTGTGGATGGTGTGTATGTTCTATAGATTTACCACTACCCTCCACCCTCCAGGCTCTTCCAACCGGCAGTGCGGCCTAAGCCTCACAGGTCCAAGTTTTTATTTGGTATGAATGTAACATTTTCTGAATTTTTCGTACAGGCTAACAGGTAAAGTTGAAATTAATGAATGAATGATATTAAAACCAGTTTGTCCTGCTTCCTTCATCATAATATGTTAGGTACTAATGATATGTAACTAGAACTTGGGTAACAATAATATGTTACAGTCTGCCCAAGCAAAGAAGACCCTCCGGCAAGATGGGAAAATAACTCAAGCTCGGTCAATTTTGATTCAAAAATTATTAATTTTATCTCAAATTGTAGGTAACAGTCTGATCTACAATTTTAAAACAGATTTATAATTCTTGAACAAATATTGACCAGGCTGGAGTCATTTTCCCATCTTGCCGGAGGGTCTTCTTTGCTTGAACAGACTATACTAGTACATAATATGTAACTTTAAAACAAGACTAGGAGTCTATAGAGAACGAGTTTCTGCTTCCCTGAAGTTTCTGATCCAAAGTGGGTTCTATACTTCCATAAAAAGATGGTTCCATTAAAAGTAGTGGGTTACATTCTCATAGAATCCTCCCACGATAAGCCAATCACTGTACAGTGTTCTCTTACTCCGCAGAATTCTGTCATTTTATGAGATACAACGCTTCAATTCAACTCAGATCAATTCAATCTGCTGATCAAAAGCTAGTACAGTCTGTCCAAGCAAAGAAGACATTCTGGTTACATGGGAAAATGACTCCAGCTCGGTCAATATTCGTTCAAAAATTACAAATTTGATTTCAAAATATAGGGAACTTTCTAATCTACAATTTGAGACTATATTCATAACTTTTTAACCAATATTGAACGAGGTAGAGTGAATCTCCCCATCTTGCCAGAATGTCTTCTTTGGTTGGACAGACTTATGCATTTTTAATAAACATCAAATAAGAGATTGCAGCACTCTGGAAGTTCATCAATAACTTATCAGGGCTTTGACAAATCTGTTCACGTCAGTGATGGAATGTTCTATTTGAGAATACTCAGGCGCATACTCTATTACTTTCGTGTCACATCCGACATCAATTACATTGTATTCCCTATTCAATACGTGTTAACGGTGAGTCGGATGTTATATCAGTTAAAGCAAATAAATTGAAAATGTTGAGCACGTTCATTTTGGCACAGGGAGGATACGATGTAATTGATACATGAGTGTTTTGAGGAAATGGTGATTCAGAATGTAGCGAGATAAGCTTACATTGATTGAGTGTTTTGAATAAAATGTATTCAAATCAGACATTTTGTATTCGTGTGTAACCTTTTTGTTGAATTATAATTGAGTTTTCAACCTGTGAATTATGTAGAATAACTTACAGTAATATCAATTTTACTTGAGAATATTGCAGTCTAGAAACTAAGCATAGGCCTAGATATAATATTTTGTAGTTATCTGAATAAATTCAATATAGTCCCCTTATTTCTTCTTCTTCTTCTTCTTCATCATAATCTTTTTTCTTTCTCTTCTTCTTCTTTTTTTTCTTCTTCTTCTTCTTCTTCTTCTTCTTTCTTCTTCTTCTTCTTCTTCTTCTTTACCTTCTTCTTTCTTCTTCTTCTTCTTCTTCTCTTCTCTTCTTTTCTTCTTCTTCTTCTTCTTCTTCTTCTTCTTCTTCTTCTTCTTCTTCTTCTTCTTCTTTTTTTCTCTCTTTCCTTCTTCTTCTTCTTCTTTTTCTTCTTTTTTTCTTCTTCTTCTTCTTCTTCTTCTTCTTCTTCTTCTTCTCTTTTCTTCTTCTTCTTCTTCTTCTTCTTTCTTCTTCTTTCTTCTTCTTCTTCTTCTTCTTCTTCTTTCTTTCTTCTTCTTCTCTTTCTCTTCTTCTTCTTCTTCTTCTTCTTCTTCTTCTTCTTCTTCTTCTTCTTCTTCTTCTTCTTCTTCTTCTTCTTCTTCTTCTTCTTCTTCTTCTTCCTTCTTCTTCTTCTTCTTCTTCCTTCTTCTTCTTCTTCTTCTTCTTCTTCTTCTTCTTCTTCTTCTTCTTCTTCTTCTTCTTCTTCTTCTCTTCTTCTTCTTCTTCTTCTTCTTCTTCTTCTTCTTCTTCTTCTTCTTCTTCTTCTTCTTCTTCTTCTTCTTCTTCTTCTTCTTCTTCTTCTTCTTCTTCTTCTTCTTCTTCTTCTTCTTCTTCTTCTTCTTCTTCTTCTTCTTCTTCTTCTTCTTCTTCTTCTTCTTCTTCTTCTTCTTCTGCTTCTTCTGCTTTTTTCCTCTTAATCATTCTCATTATCATTCTTCTTTCTTCTTCCCTTCTATTTCTCCTCTTTCTTCTTCTTCATTATCTTCTCTCACAGCCCAAGTGAATTTTCCACAGCATTTTCACCCAACAGTGACAAGCAGAAGACTCCAACCGTGATTTATAGCTTGTCGAATAGTAATTCCTCTCTCTCTCTCTCTCACTCTTTCTCTCTCACACCATCTTCTCCTCTGACACCATCTCTTTCTCTTGCACTCTATTAAATACTCTATTTCACTCTGCCATTTAGCGCGTCTCCTCTTTACATCAAATTATTTCCCAACTCTTTTTTTTGTTCCGTTTTAAAAATCTCCATATTACAGTATTACCAAGCAGAGAAGACCATCTGGCACGATGAGGAAATGACTCCAGCTCGGTCAATAGTGGTTCAAAACATATTGATTTGGTCTCAAATTTCAGATCAGTATGTTTTCTACAATTTGAGACCAAATCTATTATTTTTGAACCAATATTGACCGAGCTTGAGTCATTCTCCCATCTTGCCAGAGGGTCTTCTCTGCTTGGACAGACTATTCTAATACAATCAATACTTAGACGTCTGGTTGATGTCAATTCACCTCGAGCTGAGTGTATTTCTGTTGAAATTCCCCCTTCCTCCATTATACAGTGGATTCATTCATTTTATTTATGTAAATGAATTTATGTACAAGTATGTTGAATGGGTGAAAGATGAAATGAATGATGAAGGGCAAGAGATTCAGATTCAGATTCATTTACTTTATTTATGTAAATTACAAAAATACATCGGCTCAAATCCTATGTTATGTAAATTAAAAATTATACTAATTACATCGCTCGTTTTAATAACTAATCATGGACTATTAAAGTCTATATGAGAACTTACGAGAATGATTCAAATGTAGGATTTAATAATTATGGTAATGGTACTGTAACTGATGCTGTAATTACATAAGAAGGCGGAGTTTGGACATATAAGTGTCCATTCTTGGAGAGGAATGCTCAAGAACATACCTCCCATTAACAATAATAATTAATAATTGAAAAAGTTCTGGTCAAAATTTGAATGTTGGGCTTTCGCATAAGGAGAGTAGTGAATATAGGGGAGTCTCTGCGTTCTCTTTAGAATTTAAAGTGAATCTGGATTGAATATCGGCGTAATACTGTATATTTCAATTGATGTAATGAATACGGCTTACCCTTTTATTGTCACGCTGAGCTCAGCAAATTACACACTATTTCACTGGCGATGCATGGCGACAAGTATATTCAAATCTCCACATCAAATATTTCTCACGTCTTTATTTTTTTATAGAAAAATTTATTATTAGAGGACGCAAAAACTGAGGCTATTACTGCATTTGGGGTCATCTACATTCAAATTACAGATAAATTTACATAGAATACATTTGACCAAAAGACCATGGAATTAGTGGTCTCAATAAGCTAGCTCAATTCCAAGAAGTGCTTAATTTCTCTTCCGGTAATAGGAAGTTGAAATTGGGAATATTCTAGGAAAATTCGGCTCACATGACCTTCATCTGACCAATCACATCCCAGTGCCAAATATTTCCACAAATAGGAAAATTTACATGCGGTTTTAGGCTCAGGGATGTTATTGGCAGGTGAACAAGAATTAAACAGTAAAGCAAAATATTAATTTAAATTATTGGTTCAGTTGAAGTCCACTTTGGGTTCAAATCTGGGTCCAATTCAGGTTCAGTTCAGTTTGGGTTCAATTTGGGTTGAGTTTGGGTTCAATGCAAGTCAATTGATGTTTAACTTTGGGTCCAATTCAGGTTCAGTTTGGGTTCAATTTAGGTTTAGTTTGGGTTCAATTTGGGTTTCAATTTGGGTTCAATTTGAGTTCAATTTGGGTCCAGTTCGCATTTAATTTGGGTTCAATTCAGGTTCAGTTTGTGTTCAATTTGTGTTCAATTTAGGTCCAATTTGGGTTCAATTTGGGTTATATTTGGGTCAAATTTGAGTTCAGTTTGAGTTCAATTTGGGTTGATTTTGAGTCCACTTTTGGTTCAAATTTGCGTTCAGTTTGGGTTCACTTTGGGTTCAGTTTGGGTCCATTCTGCGGGTTAAGTTTGGTTTCAGTTTGGGTTCAATTTGAGTTCAGTTTGGGTCCACTTTGTTTGAACCCAAATTGAACTGAAACCGAACCGAAACTGAACCCAATTTGAACCCAGACAGAACTCAAAATGAACCCAAACTGAACCCAAATTGGAACCAAATTCAACCCAAATTTGAACCCATAGTGGACTTGAACTGAACCAAAATTGAACTCAAACTGAACACAAACTGTGTCAGTATTGTTTTCTGTAGATTGTCTTTGATTGAACTGATTATTCTAACTAATAATCAGTTATTCTGGAATGAAGAAAGAGAAACAAATAATAATGGAAGAGAGAGATTGAGAAAGGAAATAAGTGTGAAGTACTCATACACAGGTCATGACAATTAGGAAAAACGACAAAATGATTTCACTCCCACCTGGTCCGTTCAGCCTCGTGACCAAAATAATCATTCCCAACTCCCCAATCAAACCGTTCATATCTGGCGCCTATGCTAATTCAACGAGCTAATTAAACGCAGAATTAATTTCAATTATTGACATGTTCATTTTAAAGTCTGTTCAAGCAAAGAAGATATTCTGGCAAGATGGGAGAATCACTCCAGCTCAGTCAATATTGGTTAAAAAATTATAAATATGTTCACAAATTTTGAGAAATATTCCAATCTACAATTTTGAAACAAATTTATTATGTTTCAACCAATATTGACTGAACTGGAGTCATTTTCCCATCTTGCCAGAATGTCTTCTTTGCTTGGAACGAACGGAACATTACAATGTATATAACATCGATTTAATGTCACTGCATACAAGAGTAGCCTAGAGTTTATTGCACGTTATCAATTTTCGATACTGTGTACGTGTATGCGCGTATGTGTGTGCATCATTATCATAATAAGTTTTCATCCAATTATTCGAATCGATCCCTGATTGTAATTGGTTTATGCAGTGGTAGTGGGGGAGAATTATCTTCTATAACAGTTAAAATTCGCACACCTGAAAATCATATATGCAACCAGGAAATGGTTACTATATAGGTATTTTATTATTGTAGGATAGTTATATCAGCGGATCAATCATAACATATGGATTGATCATAGCATATATGTGACTAGCCGGTAGGCTCGCTTCGCTCGCCTTCTTCGCCTAGCCAGGGGGCTCTGCCCCCTGGACCCCCGACAGTATCAGCAGTGTCAGTGAGTCAAAAAGGCTCGCTTCGCTCGCCTGCAAATTCCGTTCAGAAGGGATTAAAAATCTATTGAACACAGCATTTCTAGACCTAATCTGGACCAGTTTACCAAATTTCAACATTCTCTACCAATTTATTCTCGAAAAATCAAAAATAACTCCGAAAATTCCGAAAAATAGTAAAACGCTAATATTGAGCGTAACCTTGGAAAGTATATCGGACATAGTTTGAAACTTGATTCAATATCTTCCAAATTAGTTCATCTATAATCTCGCTGAACCATTGAGTTTACAGTAAGGATTGGTCGTATCAAGGCAGAAGATATGCAACCCGCAATACATCTACAATTTAAAAAACTGATAACTGGCGTAATCTTGAACAAAATTCAAATATATTTTAACACAACATTTCTAGACCTTATCTGAACCTGGCTACCAAATATCAACATTTTCTACCGATTGGTTCTCGAAAAAATTGAGAAAACACCGAAAAACTATAGAAAAACTTAAATATTTGGCGTATTCTTGAAAAGTTTTAAAAATTCGTTCTTAGCGAGCGTCTAAACGTCCAACTGAACATGCCTGCCAAATTTGAACGCATTCGGTTCAGTGGATTTTTAGTTCTGGTGATGAATCAGTCAGTCAGTCAGTCAGTCAGTGCCATTTCGCTTTTATAGATATAGATAGATAGATAAACAACTTTGTACAATGAATAATTAATAACAAGTTTAGTTTTCAAGATAAACTCAAAGTGTAAGGTTCGAATAAATACAAAATTGTGAGGTTTGAATACAAAGGTTCAAATGAATACAAATACAAAGTTGTGATTCAAAATGTTATTTCATTTATAGTGAGATAAAAATCTCCTATATTATGATGAAGTTTGAGTAACTGTAGTGTATTTGCACCTCTACCACAAAAAAAAACTATAAAAATAAAATACAGTACTTGTAAACCCACAGAGAAGATTCACCTTTTCTGTGTCTTCACTATCGAACATAATCAGTAGATCACTTCATGAAAAACAAAAAGTTGTGATAACTACCAGGATATTCTGATTACTAGACAAAAAATTAGTCTGTTGAAACTTTCAGTTATCACAGATTCAGTGATCACTTTTAGTTATCTAGGTATTATTTCTGGTTCAAAACATCCTGCACTCCTTATCTATTTAGAAAGAATTCAATTTAAAATAAAATAGAGACCTTATCAAATATGTGTTTCCGTATATGATATCCCGAGTAGACTCAAAATAATCATTATCATCAATCAATATAGTTTTTTTTTTTTTAATTTTCAACTCAAGAACCATTTTTTGAACTCAGGGGAATTTGAACTCATTAAGAAATCTTGGAATTTAAGTACCTCAATTTTTATCCGGAAGCAATACTTTCCTTAATTTTACCATGGTGATATGTAGGGCAAGAAAAGTAAAATTGGAATAATCTTGCGAAAAATCTTTCAAGAAAATACTGAAAAATTATGATTAATAATGGCTAACGTATCCTCATCAAGTTTATGATAATATATTGAAACACACATGTGATTCAATATTTATAAGGACGAACCAATGCAGTGGGTGTGACGAGCAACTCATGTTTATAAATTGAATTATACGCAAGAAATGTACACACGTGTGTAATTTACATAGACCGGTCACGTATTCCATACGAAGAATGTCATGCACATACATGATAAGTAATCGATTGCTTGCTATAGTTTGTCTAAGCAAAGAAGACATTCTGGCAAGATGGGGAAATGATTGCAGCTCGATTAATACTGATTCAACAATATTATAAATTTGATCTCAAATTGTAGAACAGAATTTTTACACAATTGGAGACCAAATTCATATTTTTTGAATCAATATTGACGGAGCTGGAGTCGTTGTACCATGTTGCCAGAATGTCTACTTTGCTTGGACAGAGTATATTATTTTATGAAGGAATGAGATGAAAAAGGTCATCAGATGAAAAAAAATGGAACGGATTGAGGGGAAAGCTAGAAGAAGTTGGAGATGAAGAAGAACAAGAAGGAAAAGTAGAAGGAAGACTATAAATAGGGGAAGAACCGGTTCTTCGCGTGGGGTGTGTGGAGTGTATGACCGCACAGGGCGCCAAGGCCAAGGGGGCGCTGCGGTGGCTGATGTAAAACAGGAATTTAAATAATTTTAATTGTGCAATTAGAATGATTTTTTCACTATTTGATAAAATACTTATTTTACCAACAACTTGAATTTATTTATTTATGTATTATTAATAAACTTCACAAGAAATTATTTCCTTCGCATAAACTCATTAATAATAATGAATTGATCAATTAAAAAACCACAATCAATGTATGAAGCAAGCCAAGAAACGCCCCTCTTAAATTCAATTCTATTGTTGGCTGACAACCACCTTACACTCTGTCGAACAATCACAAGCCAGTTTCTGATAAAAACTTTTCCCTAATATTTTAAAAGAATTATTGTAGTTTTTTAAACTTTATTCTGGCATGAGGTCATTATGAGATCATGAAAAGTTTGAGTTCTATTTCATTCGAATTCATCATATAGAAAAAAGAATCAATGAGTTTTAAATGGGAGTGCAAAATCATATTTTCATCTCATTTCATACAGCATAAAACTATTGAAGTCTAGTACTGGCCTGAAGTTACACTAAGTAAAACTGAGTCTAAATTCTATAAATAATTCTTCAAAAATGAACTAACTTGGATGAATCTTACCAGCCTGAATACATAGATGAATATTATATCAATCAGCACAAGATCTAGTTGAATAATCGTCAATAGTGAATCAGCGTAATGTTTTGTGTATGAAAATTCATCCATTTTTGATTTTTTATTTTTTGCTTGCAGCCATTTTCTAAGACAGAACTCACGAAACACTGTCAACCAATAAGGAAAGAGCAGGCGGGGCATGAAGGCGTGTCCAAGTCGAATCTGAAACATCACCCGTCAACTGCTGCTATCTACTGTTTGATTTTGGAAACTTTTCCAACCGATGTTTTTGGCCATTTTGATCGCAGGCGGAGCTTGGAGGCGTGTCCAACGGAAGTCGAAGCAATTGTCACCCTATTGCTACTGCAATCTGCTGGCTGAACTCGGAACTATTTCGAATGTTATCTAAGAAAGTTGGGTAGATCAGTGAAATTGGCTGGAATTCTTCAATTTGATTGTTATTGATTTTCCGATTTTTTGTTGAAAGATCTTTATTTCCAGTGAAATGAAATATTAATGATGATACCCACGTGAAAATACAAAACAATACGTTGGGATACATTAAAATAAACAAGTCCCTATAATCCTTGATGAATAAATTGAAAATTTATAAATAAAATCAAATACCCTTTTCTTAAAAAAAAAATTAAGTATTATAATCCTTTTTGCCACACCACATACAACATTGAGATTGCTTATGAGAAAAATGTGAACATGCAAGACAGCTTGAATCATGTTTGGCTTTCAATATACAGTATAATAATATTATACTGTGTACAATTTAGATTGCCTTCTGTGTCTATACTGTGTCTATGTTGGATTGCATTCGTCGGGATTGCGTCTGCCAAAATCTTGCCCAGGGCGCCAAAAAGCCACCTGAGGGCCTTGGGGAAGACTGATGGCAATAGGAAGGCATGATAGAGAGAATCGTGGAAGGCATAATAGTGTAATGGTATAAGAATGGTGTGATGAGTAATTGGTGATTGATTTTCATTTGTGGAGAAGAAGAAGAAGAAGAAGAAGAAGAAGAAGAAGAAGAAGAAGAAGAAGAAGAAGAAGAAGAAGAAGAAGAAGAAGAAGAAGAAGAAGAAGAAGAAGAAGAAGAAGAAGAAGAAGAAGAAGAAGAAGAAGAAGAAGAAGAAGAAGAAGAAGAAGAAGAAGAAGAAGAAGAAGAAGAAGAAGAAGAAGAAGAAGAAGAAGAAGAAGAAGAAGAAGAAGAAGAAGAAGAAGAAGAAGAAGAAGAAGAAGAAGAAGAAGAAGAAGAAGAAGAAGAAGAAGAAGAAGAAGAAGAAGAAGAAGAAGAAGAAGAAGAAGAAGAAGAAGAAGAAGAAGAAGAAGAAGAAGAAGAAGAAGAAGAAGAAGAAGAAGAAGAAGAAGAAGAAGAAGAAGAAGAAGAAGAAAGAAAGAAGAAGAAGAAGAAGAAGAAGAAAAGAAGAAGAAGAAAGAAGAAGAAGAAAAGAAGAAGAAAAGAAGAAGAGAAAGCAGAAGAAGAAGAAGAAGAAGAAGAAGAAGAAGAAGAAGATGAAGAAGAGTAAGAAGAATAAGAAAGAGAAGAAAAAAATAATGAGAATTTGATGAATTAGCCTACAAGAGCCGCAACCATTTGAACAAGTTCTGCCCTACAAATCAAATCAACGTCACTGGCATTAGCAATGTGATTGCAAAATGGCAATAGTTGAGGAAAGAAAAAGGACAGGAAACTTCAAGAGGAGAAAAAACTCGTAAGAATGGGATGAATGAAAATAGAATAATGAGATCTTATCAAGTTCTGGAAAGCGTGATAATGTCAATTCATCTGCGACAGTTTCCTTGAACCATTTAACCATTCCCGTGCATCTCTACATTGTCCTAATGATTGATTTATTCATCTCAGGCTATTCCTTGGAAAAGAGAAATAATTTTATTTTCTTTCCTTTTCTATCTGTTTTCACCAGTTCATTGTAATATATCTTGTCACATACTGATGTGATGAATTAATCTCGGGCTACTCTAGTGTATTTGAACAACATAATATTATATATTACTATAATATTATCTGAAAAAATCAGAACTTGATCTTTGATCTTTGATCTTTGATCTTTGTTATTTGATCTTCAATCTTCAATCTTTGATCTTTGATAGTTGATCTTTGATCTTTGATGTTGATCTTTGATCTTTGATCTTTGATCTTTGATCAACCCAAATTGATCCGAAATTGGTTCCAACCTGAACCCAAAGTGGACTTGAACTGAACCTGAATGGAATTCAAATTGAACCCAAACTGAACCCAAATTGAACCCAAATTGAACCCAAATTGGACCCAAATTGAACCTAATTGGACCTCAAGTGAATTTAAACTGATGCCAAATTGAACCCAGAGTGGAACTGAACTAAACCCAAATTAAACCCAAACTGAACTGAAACTAAACTCGAACTGAATTCAAATTCAACCCAAACTGAACCAAAATTGAGCCTAATTGGACCTTAAGTGAATTTCAACTGGAGCCAAATTGATCCCAGAGTGAACCTGAACTGAACCCAAATTAAACCCAAATTGAACCCAAATTGGACCCAAATTGAACCTAATTGGACCTCAAGTGAATTTAAACTGATGCCAAATTGAACCCAGAGTGGAACTGAACTAAACCCAAATTAAACCCAAACTGAACTGAAACTAAACTCGAACTGAATTCAAATTCAACCCAAACTGAACCAAAATTGAGCCTAATTGGACCTTAAGTGAATTTCAACTGAAGCCAAATTGAACCCAGAGTGAACCTGAACTGAACCCAAATTAACCCAAATTGAACCCAAACTGAACTCAAACTGAATACAAATTGAACCCAAACTGAACCAAAATTGAACCTTAACTGAACCCAAATTGAACCGAAACTGAACATAAATTGAACCAAAACTGAATCCAAACTGAACCCGAATTGAACCCAAATTATTAACCCAATCTGAACCCAAGCTGAACTCGAACTGAACCCAAACTGAACCCAATTCAAACCTAGACTGAACCTGAGGTAGACCCAAACTGAACCCAAATTGGACCCAAACTGACCCAAATTGGACAATTGAACCCAAAGTTGAACATCAATTGAACCCAAAGTGGACTTGAATTGAACCCACTTATTGAGCTACTCATAAGATAGCATTAAATAAAGTTACAATGTTTCTCTCTTTCGGGTGATCATGAAACTTCCTCTATAGAAATCCTTTTGTGCTTTCTGTACAGGCTTGTGATAGAGATTAGCAGAAAAGATTGAAAATAGACAATTATAGTCTGTCCAAGCAAAGGAGACCCTCTGTTAAGATAAGAAAATGACTACAGCTTGGTCAATATCTGTTGAAGAATTATAAATGTGGTCTGAATTGTTTCACACATTTTGAGATCTAATTGATAATAATTATTGAACCAATATTGACAAAGCTTGAGTCATTTTCCCATCTTGCCAGGGTCTTCTTTGCTTGGACAGACTATAGGCCTATATCTTAAGGTAACTATGATCTGTGGCAAGTTTAATGTAAGAACACACACCAGAAAGTCATAGGTCGAAACAGGTGATTGAAAAATGATTTCTATGCTTGTGAATGGACCCATTCCCCCATTCTACATAGTTGTTAGTATAAGTTTTAAGGTCATGGCCTTATACAGGGTGTTTCAGGAGGAATGAGCAATACTTCTCAGGCTGATTCCTTACACCAAGTAGACCAAAAAGTTCCATGGGACCAACCCCCAAAAACGCTTTGTTACCGAGATAACAATGGCGGAAAATTGAGATTTTTCAAAATATATTAATTTTTATAATTTTTTAGAGGCTTTGGTGAGGTTCTAAAATAATCAATTCCCATGTAAAATTAGCTGCGAAATTCGATGGAACCAGTTCCAAGTTTGTAACTTCAATGGTTATCGAGATAATTGGAAAAAAGTTGCTAGAAAATGCTTTTTTTCAACAATAAGGGTTATAACTAAATAAGGAATCATAAATTTGTCTTTTTTATTGATGTAAGTTGAAGAGAGTCGAATTCTAAAGAAAAAGTTGGATGGCGGCGATTGTGTAAATCTTACCCAAATCTCAGAAATGGCGATCAAAAATCGCAAAATTGACAAAACATAGCACAAGTGATGAATTTGTGTTTAGTAGCGATTTTTGATCGCCATTTTTGAGGTTTGGGTAGGATTTACACAATCGCCGCCTTCTTATTTTCTCTTTGGAATCCGACTCTCTTCAACTTCCATTAATGAAAAATAAGATGTTATGATTCCTTATACAGTTATAACCCTAATGGTTGAAAAATAGCGTTTTCCAGCAAATTTTTCCAATTATCTCAATAACCGTTAAAGGTAATTCATTAATAAAGAAGAAGAAGAATTCAAGAAGAAGATCTTCAATGATCTATAATGATAGATATTATAATCTAAATGAGAAAAACTAGGCTTAGCCTGAACTATTTCTCTTTCAATTTCGATTGGTAATGATGTCAAAAGGTTATGTATACGTCACGCACTTCAAATTTCTGGTCCGGGAATACTCACAAGAATAATTCAAAAGTAAAAACAATTCTGAATTTGGTAATGTTGTTTGAAAGCCGAAAATCACTTGAAAACTTTATAACTCCAATAATATGGAATAAAATTAAAAATATCGTTCAGTTCTAGGCAAAAAGAAACCCGCACTTTTTTGTGAATGAGAAAACTTCAAGAAAAATGAGACAAGAAAAACTAAAAAAAAGGCCGGCAACGTTACACAGACAGCTAGCTATTCCTTTTCCTCTTCCTCTTTCTATCTCTCTTCATTATTCTTCTCCTCTCACTCTCTCTCTCTCTATCTGTTCTGCTTCTCTTCTCCCATACATCTTCTCATTTACTACTTCGTTATCGTGAGAAGAATCTAATAAAAAAATGAACTGCCTAACAAAATCGGCAAACAAGGGGTTTCGTCGCTTCGTCTAACAACTTTCTATCTCCTTTTCTTCTTTCTTCTTCTTCTTCTTCCTTCCCCTTCTTCCTTTCTTCTTCTTTCTTCTTCTTCTTCTTCTTCTTCTTCTTCTTCTTCTTCTTCTTCTTCTTCTTTTTTCTTCTTCTTCTTCTTCTTCTTCTTCTTCTTCTTCTTTCTTCTTCCTTCTTCTTCTTCTTCTTCTTCTTCTTCTTCTTCTTCTTCTTCTTCTTCTTCTTCTTCTTCTTCTTCTTCTTCTTCTTCTTCTTCTTCTTCTTCTTCTTCTTCTTCTTCTTCCTTCTTCTCTTCTTCTTCCCTTCTTCTTCTTCTTCTTCTTCTTCTTCTTCTTCTTCTTCTTCTTCTTCTTCTTCTTCTTCTTCTTCTTCTTCTTCTTCTTCTTCTTCTTCTTCTTCTTCTTTCTTCTTCTTCTTCTTCTTCTTCTTCTTCTTCTTCTTCTTCTTCTTCTTCTTCTTCTTCTTCTTCTTCTTCTTCTTCTTCTTCTTCTTCTTCTTCTTCTTCTTCTTCTTCTTCTTCTTCTTCTTCTTCTTCTTCTTCTTCTTCTTCTTCTTCTTCTTCTTCTTCTTCTTCTCTTCTTCTTCTTCTTCTTCTTCTTCTTCTTCTTCTTCTTCTTCTTCTTCTCTTCCTTCCTTCTTCTTCTTCTTCTTCTTCTTCTTCTTCTTCTTCTTCTTCTTCTTCTTCTTCTTCTTCTTCTTCTTCTTCTTCTTCTTCTTCTTCTTCTTCTTCTTCTTCTTCTTCTTCTTCTTCTTCTTCTTCTTCTTCTTCTTCTTCTTCTTCTTCTTCTTCTTCCTTCTTCTTCTTCTTCTTCTTCTTCTTCTTCTTCTTCTTCTTCTTCTTCTTTCTTCTTCTTCTTCTTCTTCTTCTTCTTCCTTCTTCTTCTTTTTCTTCTTTCTTCTTCTTCTTCTTCTTCTTCTTCTTCTTCTTCTTCTTCCTTCTCTCCTCTTTCTTTTCCTGTTCACTTTTCCCTTCCATCCTCACGTTCCCCCCACCAATTCTTGTTCTTCTTCACTGTCAGCAGCATTTTTTACGCGGCGACATGTAATAAATTTCCGCTTGTCGAGTCGGTTATCAGTAAACAGAGGCATCTCCACACCGGTTTTCTGATGATAAAATGGACTGCAGTTTTTTATCATGTTGGCGAAAGAAGAGAAAGGAAAAAACAAAGAGGATACGGGAAAATGCGATGAAGATAAGTGAGAGAGATCACTATATACGAGGAATGTAGCCTGAATTCATTGAAAAACTTATTGGAATTTTAATTCTAATTGATATCAAAAAACAATAGAACAAAACATTAACTGATTTGAGAATTCAAACACAGAGGAAAATCTCGAATAATGATGTCTTATTCGCGAACTGGCCGGCAGGCTCGCTTCGCTCGCCTTCTCCACCTGGCCAGGGGGCTCCGCTCCCTGGTCCCCTGACAGTATCAGCAGAGTCAGTGAGTCAAGCAGGCACGCTTTGCTCGCCTGCATAACCTCTGTCAGAGTGAGCTGAGACAAACCGGCTCGCTTCGCTCGCCTGAAAATTCCGTTCAGAAGGGATTCAAAAGTTATTGAACACAGCATTTCTAGACCTAATCTGGACCTGTTCAGACATATTCTCGAAAAATCCAAGAAAAACTCTGAAAAATAGTAAAACGCTAATATTGAGCGTAACCTTGGGAACTATATTGGTCATAGTTTGAAACTTGATTCAATATCTTCCAAATTAGTTTATCTATAATCTCGCTGAACCATTGAATTTACAGTAAGGATTGGTCGTATCAAGGCGGAAGATATGCAACCCGCAATCCATCTACAATTTCGTGAAACCTGATTACTGGCGTAATCTTGAACCGAATTCAAAAATATCTCAACACAACATTCCTAGACCTTATCTAACCTGCCCACAAAATATCAACATTTTCTTCCAATTGGTTCTCGAAAAAAATTGAGAAAACGCCGAAAAACTATAGAAAAACTTAAATATTTGGCGTATCCTTGAAAAGTACCTAGAATCCGTTCTTAGCGCGCGTCTAAACGTCCAACTGAACATGCCTGCCAAATTTGAACGCATTCGGATCAGTGGATTTTTAGTTCTGGTGATGAATGAATGAATGAATCAGTCAGTGCCATTTCGCTTTTATAGATATAGATAACTATAGAACGAAGACACTGATTTGAAAATTCAGACAGGAAAATATCGAATAATAATGTTTTTTATCCATGAATCAATATTGATTCAAGAATTAGTTTGAGATTCATAACAAATTACTATGATCTCCAACTAGTAACTAAGATTCATCAATATGAAAAAATGCGTCCTTCAGTAATGGTTTTGTAAGACATTCAATTTGTTTGCAATAGATAGGCTACGACAAATCCAGCAGACCTCAAGAATAAGGCGGTGTCGTATGTAATGTATGTAATGTAATGTTACCTACTGAAAGCAGAAGTAAAGCATCCATTGTTCCTTTTGATTTGAAAATATCATTTAGTCATAGCTTAATGACATCTGTAATTGACAACATCAGCTGTTGAAGAACACAGGAGCAGATGAACCTGTTTGGCGTCAGCTATACAACTGAATACATCAAATATACAGGGTGTTTCAGGAGGAAGAAGACCCTTCTAATGATCAATATTCTTAAGTATTGAGGCCTAGACAAAAATTTGGGACCAACTCCCAAAAACGCTTTGTTACCGAGATAACAATGGCGGAAAATTGAGATTTTTCAAAGAATATCAAGTGAGGTTCTTAAATTATCAATTCCTATGTAAAATTAACTGAGGAATTCAATAAAATCAGTTCCAAGTTTTTAACTTCAACGGTTATTGAGATAATTGGGAAAAATATGGTAGAAAACGCCATTTTTCAACAATAAGGGTTATAACTGGATAAGGAATCATGAAATTGTATTTTTTATTGATGGAAGCTGGAAAATTGAGATTTTTCAAAAAATATTTATTTTTCTAATTTTTTAGAGGCTTCAAGGAGGTTCTGAAATAACTAATTCCTATGTAAAATTAGCTGAGGAATTTAATGAAACTAGTTCCAAGTTTGTAACTTCAACGGTTATTGAGATAATTGGAAAAATATGCTTAAAAAACGCCATTTTCCAACAATGAGGGTTATAACTGGATAAGGAATCATAAAATTGTATTTTTAATTAATGGAAGTTGAAGAGAGTCGAATTCTAAAGAAAAAGTTGAATGGCGGCGATTGTGTAAATCTTACCCAAATCTCAGAAATGGTGATCAAAACTCGCAAAATTAAATTCCTCAATTAATTTCACATAGGAATTGATTATTTTAGAACCTTACTAGAGCCTCTAAAGAATTGGAAAAATTAGTATATTTTGAGAAATCTCAATTTTCCGCAATTGTTATCTCGGTAACAAAGCGTTTTTGGGGGTTGGACCCATGGAACTTTTTTGTCTACTTGGTGTAAGGAATCAGCCTGAGTTGTATTGCACATTCCTCCTGAAACACCCTGTATATTCACATATACAACAATATATTATAATATTATAATACTGTACTTGATTTCCAATTACATTAGAATTGTTCAAAAACCAATTTTGGAAATAAGCTTCATCAGGCGCAATTAAAGTTCGAAATTAGTCTACTTCTCTCATTTCAACTACGCCTAGATAATTTTCTTCAGATCTAATTATTATCCATTTAATTTCAAACTCTTTTTTAGAAACGATGAATTCATCTGACGATTCGTACAAATTTTTCATCGTTCAAAAGAAATACAATAATCAACGATATGTATACAGTAGGCCATATATTGAAAATTCTGAGTCTCAATTATTAACGATCGACCCAATCAATATTCTGAGTCAGTTTTGACATCTGACTGATCATTATTGGTCAGATTCAACTAATGTACCCATCAGTAGTAGATAAGTAGATCAAGCAGATGACCAGAGTGGGGTATGTGCGCTCCATTCCAAAATTCACCAAAACGCGGATTTCAATAAGCCTCAACGAACAATTATCAACGAGGCACTGGCGGCTCGTGCCCACAAAACAGGTGAAGTGCTGTACAGTTAAAGACACGGGCACTTCACCTGTTTCGTGGGTACGAGCCGACAGTGCAACGAGGTCCACTGAAAATGCAATTATCATCACGGAATGATTGGATGCAAGATTATCCAATTATAATCGATGTTATTTCATTTTGGAAGTAGCGGAAAACTTTATTGTTCTCTCTCTCTCTCCCACTCTTCCTCACTCTTTCCTTTCGTCATCTTCGAATGTTCCTATTCCTCTTTCTCTCTGTCCCGTTATATTGAGAAACTTTGACAAAACTTGGAAGAAGCGTCGAATTTTCATGTATGTATATTGATAAAGGTAGTTTTTAGTATCTTTAACACGAATGTGTGAAAACAGCGTTGATTACAATAATATCTACTCAGTAAATATTGTATTTTTATACTCATAAAATATCTATCTATAAAATATTTCATAATATCTCAATTATTATTATTAGCGTATGGCTTTATTTGGTGGGGAGACCAAAAGGTAATTCCACCTCGCCAACATAACCATGTTTCGCCAATAGGAAACATGATAAAAGTATTGATTATTTTCACTGTAATTTAGATTTAGAAAGTCCGAGATATATCTAATATATATAATATCTCAATAACTTATAAATATGTCATAAAATATCTATTTCAGTGAATATCTACACAGATAATTCATTGTGGAGGTTCATACATTACAGTGCAGACTAACATTCATAGATCATTCATAACATTTGAATACATTCATAGACTAACAAGACTATAGACTCACTATATTTTTACTTAGTATATCTACGGTTTAAAATAGAAAAATAGTGATAAAAGTACCCCTGAGATGAAGGAAACACTACGTTCATTTGTTTGCATTATTGTGTACGATTAGTTATAGCAGAAACAATGTATAAAGTTTGTTCTGTATAATGTATAATAGTACGAAGTCTATGGTTATAGTCTGTCCAAGCAAAGAAGACATTCTGGCAAGATGAGAAAATGATTTCAGCTCGGTAAATATATTGGTTCAAAATGATAACTGTCATTTGGTCTCAAATTGTAGGAGAGATTCTACTTGAAGACCACATTTATAATTTTTGAACCCATATTGACCGAGCTGGAGTTATTTTTCTGTCTTTCAAGAATGTCTTCTTTGCTTGGACATACTATACATTAGTGTGGACAAAGTAATAGTCTGAAAATTACAAAACTCTAACAAGCAATATGATCGGCACTTATTCCTGATCAATCATGGAAATCAATCAATTCATTAAATTTCAAGAATATAAATTCGAGTTCAATCAATATACTACGTAGAAAGCCATAATGGAAACATGATATTTGATAGTATTGTTTGCTATACGAAATTACAACTTGTGATACAAATTTACAAAATTACAAATTTATGACACTTGCATGAATTAAAAGCATTTTCAATTTTTGAGAATTCGTATGGGACATTGAAAGGTATGGTAGACAACGCCATCTATCGCCTGAATCTAGAACCATTGGAAGAACTTGTTCTCCTATGCTGGCTTGTGATTGGCTGAAGGCGTGGCTTGTGCTTTGTTAGCGTCGACCAATCGCGTTGCGAGTAGAGTTTCGAGTCAACCTCTCATCTCATCTCTATGTCCGCCATTACATTTGTTTGGATATAATTGGTCAAAGCGATAAAAAGACTACAACCTTTATAGCGAATTATTTTCTAAAGTTCCAAACAAACATTCAAGAATTTTCACTAGGTATTGATTCATCAATTTATCGATCTATTCCCTTATATTAGACATTTGAGAGACAAGTGATAGTTGTAAGTAGATAGTGATAATCTTCTTTAAAACCAAGTTTGAATAGAATTAACTGTAACGAGATTATTTCGAAAGATTGAAGATTGAAAGATTTTTATTGCCAAATAAACATATACATCATATTATATAGGCTAAATGAAATATACAAATAAAAAAAGATAATAATTACAAGGTAATAATTAAAACTGATTAATTATTAATTATTTGAAACTGATTAAGCTCGGTGATTCCAGTACTGAGTAGTCAGCTTGAATCAAGTGAGCATTGCATTCAATTACACGCACTTAGAACGGTACCTGTTTAGATGACGTACTTTATTTCATATTCAATTCCCGTAATCTTTCATAGTACTTTAGTATAAAGATCAAAAATATTTTGAGGGTGATATTCTATGATTTATTTAGATGATCTAGAATTCATAATGAAACAAGAAGTAGGCCTATTTGAAAAGCAGAAGATTATTATTCCATTTCCTGTTCATCACTTGTAATAAATAAGAATTGGGCCCTATATAATTTATGTATCCCCTTTTTTCTCGAAACTGGATCCATTTCTCCTCCATACAAGAATAAAAAATTCAGTCAAAGACATTAAAATGTTTTTGTAATCCTATCAAACCTACACAATCAACTAATTAAACTGCCTAATTATAAACTAATCCTTGAACAATAGGTACAATCCTTGATACGATGCTCTCTTAATCTCATCACAATAGGATCCTTGTGTTGAAGTTACTCAATATTCTCCGTCATATATCATCAGTATATACCATAACGATATATACCATCAGTTCTTAGATGAGCCAGCTGCAAATTCATATTTCAATTGCTCTTAAGATGGTGAAAAATGTTTTCAAACCAATATAAAAAGGCTATTGTGATTTTTATCTGTTATACGAATACAGGTACCCTTTTCATGAATTTATCACTTATTTTACAATGTTTCAAATATATCCAACGGTTCCTAATACTAATATCACATTTATCAGACTTACAGCCTGCAGGCACCAACTAGTCTGTCTGAGCAAAGAAGACAATCTGGTAAGATAAGAAAATTTATCCAGCTCTATCAATATTGGCTTAAAAGTTACAAATTTGGTCTCAAATTGTAGAGCAGAATGTTTCCTACAATTTGTAACCAAATTTATCATTTTTTAACTGATATCAAGCGAGGTGGAGTTATTTTTCCATCTTGCCAGAATGTCTTCTTTGCTTGAACAGACTATACCATACTTGGTATGGTGGTGTTACAACTTCAGTCATGCAATAATATAATCAATCAAATATATAATAATATAGATCAATAAAAAAATCACTTGTAGAATTTATTGAAATCACAAAGAAATTGATTTATGAGATAAAAAATTGGGTATTATATATGATAGAGTTCACTCCAGTATCGAAATTTTGTACCATTTTTGAATGCTTTTGAAAATTTGAATGCCATTACGCTATCAGAAATAAATTATCTTGAATACTGTTTCTTCAATTTTTTCCATGTAATTTATTTTCTCCTATATTATCATAAATTGTACCAAACTGTATTTATTTTTTCTTAGGGCTGCTGTACTTATCGAAACTTTCAATCAATGAAGATCTTAGAAGTTTAGTTGCATTTGAAAATGGCTAAAACGCCGAAACATGTTATACAAAATTAAAATTATTTCTAAGGGTACTAAGATCTTCATTTATTGGAAGTTTAGTCCAATTTTTACATTATTAATACTTATTTTTTTATCAAGAATTTCAAATCTAACTTATAGAATACCTGTTTCATTCAATTTCTTTATAATTAGTTCTATATACGTTTTACTATCTATTTGTATTGTATTTTATCCGTTTATAAATTTATATAATATTATTTTTATTCGTTGATGTATTATATGGAGGAATATGTTTACCTGATCGGGAAAAATCATTCAATCTAAAATATTCCATAGACTTTCTCAACAATTTCTAAGCCCCCAGCTCTCTACATAGAGAAGGCACTCAACACAGTCAACACATTTGAATTCAGACCTCCCCTGTGAGTTGGAAGCAGCACTGCTTCTCAAACACTATTGCTCATACATCACAAACCATGACTTACTGCAGTTGAACTGGCATAGTCTGTCCAAGCAAAGAAGACCCTCTGGCAAGATGGAAAAATGACTCCAGCTCGGTCAATATTGGTTCAAAAATTATTGATTTGGTTTCAAATTGTAGGAAACATTCTGATCTACAATTTGAGATCGAATTAATGATTATTGAATCATTATTGACCGAACTGGGGTCATTTTTGCATCTTGCCAGAGGGTCTTCTTTGCTTGGACAGACTGGACTGAACGGCCACAATATTGTGGAGATAGCAGTATACACAACTAGGAGTGAGATTGTGAAACGGTTGTTGCTTTGAGAAGAAGCGAGATAGTAGAACTGGTGGAGATGGAGAAGTGATGAAGACAGGTGGATAGAGAAATCAAGGAATAAAAGAGGAAAGATGAGTTAAGGTGGAAGAAGAATGAGGAGAAGGAGGGAAGAAGGAGGAGGAGAAGAGGAATAAGGAGGAGAATGAGAAGGAGAAGAAGAAGAAGAAGGAGAAGAAGAAGAAGAAGAAGAAGAAGAAAGAAGAAAGAGAAGAAGAAGAAGAAGAAGAAAAGAGAAAGAAGAAGAAAGAAGAAGAAGAAGAAGAAGAAGAAGAAGAAGAAGAAGAAGAAGAAGAAGAAGAAGAAGAAGAAGAAGAAGAAGAAGAAGAAGAAGAAGAAGAAGAAGAAGAAGAAGAAGAAGAAGAACAAGAAGAAGAAGAAGAAGAAGAAGAAGAACAAGAAGAAGAAGAAGAAGAACAAGAACAAGAAGAAGAACAAGAACAAGAAGAAGAACAAGAACAAGAAGAACAAGAACAAGAACAAGAACAAGAAGAAGAAGAAGAACAAGAAGAACAAGAACAAGAACCAGAACAAGAACAAGAACAAGAACAAGAACCAAAAGAAGAACAAGAACCAGAAGAAGAAGATGAAGACGAAGAAGGTGAGAGAGTGATAGAAGGATTGGTGAGGAAAATTCTGGTTAGATGGGAAAATGACTGGAGCTCGGTCAGTATTGGTTCCAAAATTCTGCTTTACAATTTGAGAACAGATTTGTAGTTCTTGAACCAATATTGACCGAGCTGCAGTCATTCTCCCATATTCTATTATTGAGATTATTTTGTTCATTATTTCTTTTTTTTCAAAATTCTAGGGTGATTGGTCAAAAGCATATAAGTCAAAAAACCTGATTCCAAGAAGAAAGAGGAAGAGAGAAGAAGAAGAAGAAGAAGAAGAAGAAGAAGAAGAAGAAGAAGAAGAAGAAGAAGAAGAAGAAGAAGAAGAAGAAGACAGTAGGAGAAGGATATATTGTCGAGAAAAGAATAAAGGCATTCTGGCAAGATGGGAAAATGACTCCAGCTAGGTCAATATTAGTTCAAAACCTATAAATTTGATCTCAAATGGTAGAAAACACTTTGCTTTCTCTCATTATTGTTAACATTCATATGTTTGAATCGATATTTTCCGATCTGAAGTTATTCCCCCATCTTGCCAGTATGTCTCCTTTTCTCAACCACACCAAACGAGTGAGAGTTTATTTATAGTAGTGTTTATTAGTGTAGTTAGGAGTAAGAAGGTACGATTTTTGAACTATACTTACTTGGAGTTAGACTGAGGGTGCTATTCGTGGAGAATAAATCTATAGAACATACACACCATCCACATTCAATAATAATTGTTTAACGTCATTCATTTTTGAGGTTATAATAATAATTTATTATCTCAATAATATTGAAACAAAATTCCATATTGTTGAATTCAGTAAGAGTGTTACTGTGAACCTGTAGATTCTTACAGAATATAGTTGTGCCAAAAGCAGAAAAGCCTCTTGAAAGATAACTACGCATGCGCAGAACCTAGAACTCCAGGGTATCACTTCAGCCAACCTACCGTTTTTACACTAATCTTAATCATATTGATTTCACAAATTGAAATATTTTTTATTCATTTAATATTATTGACATAATTATGATAGCACAAATCATAACATAATTATGAACTGAGACAGAAAAAATAGTCTAAGCCTGTACTATTTCTTCCTAAATATTTTGTTATACTAGAACAAATTTTCATCTCGACTACTGGCAGCAGTGAATGGCAGCCATGTTGCCAAAGGTTCTTCTTTGCTTGACAGAACTATATGAGTGACAGGGAGTGATAATATCAAAACCTATATTTATGAATTCAGTAAGGGTGACATAGTAGATCTGTAGATACTTAGAGTAGGAGTGAGAGGGTACCATTCAAGTACCTACAGTTGAATCTAGTAAGAGAGAGATAGTGAACATGTGGATTCTTATAGTATAAGTAAGAAGGTGCTATTTGTGAGCATCATATAGTTGATTTCAGTGAGAGTGAGAAAAAAAGGGTTTTATATTCGAAGAGGGGGGAAAGGAAAGAAAGAGAATGTGTGTGAGAGAGATAAAGAGTGAATGAGAAGGAGAGAGAGAGAGAGAGAGAGAGTGATGAAGAGTAGTTGTGATAACGTTTAACGGTAACGCGCCTCACCCGATACGGTAGTGAACGCTCCTTGGGGAGAGTGCAAGCAGACCCTTTGCAGTCCCTTAAGGGACCATCACGGCCCTTCAGATCCTTCACTCGACAAGTACCTAACCTAACCCCATGCAAGGAAGACATTCTGGCAAGATGGGAAAATGACTCCAGCTCGGTCAATATTGATTCAACAATTATAAATTTGGTCTCAAATCTTACATCAGAATATTTCCTACAATTTGAGACCTAATTTATAATTGTTGAACAAATATTGACCGAAATGGAGTCATTTTCCCATCTTGTCAGAATGTCTTCTTTGCTTGGACAGGCTATACCTTAGCTAACCTCATGCAAGGCTGTTTCTCCACTGTTCTGAAGCATTTGAATTCTGAAGCGACTGAGGATTGAGACTTCTACCACTGGCGGCTCGTGCCCACAAAACAGGTGAAGTGCTCGTATATTTTACTGTACAGCACTTCACCTGTTTCGTGGGACGAGCCGCCAGTGGCTTCTACCGCTTTGCGTTTCAGTATTATATCCAACTGACGATGAATCAAGAATGACGATTTGTCATTTTTTAAATTTTTGCGAAATTTCATGAAAGTGACATGTTTTCCATGAAAAGTGTCAGGTGTTTATGGAAAGTGTAATGTTTTCCATGAAAAGTGTCAGGTGTTTATGGAAAGTGTAATGTTTTCCATGATAAGTGTAAGGTGTTTATGGAAAGTGTAATGTTTCTCATGAAAAATGCTATGGTTTTCCATAAAAAGTGTAATGTTTTCCATGGAAAGTGTAATGCTTTCAATAGAAGGTTCCATGTTATATCCTTGAAGAGTGACATGTTCAATATGGAAAATGTTTTGTATTTGAAGGAATGTTTGATTTTTTCCTCGGAGTGCATCATCTTTACCATGGGAAGAGTCATGTTTCCTATTAAAAGTGTTTCTGTTTTTCATGAAAATTATTATGTTTTCCATAGGAAGTGGCGACATATTCAACATGAAAAGTTACAAATTTTCCTTGAAAAGAGTATTTTTTTTTTGTGAGAAGTGACATAAAATTGTTCATAATGAGTGTCATTTTCATTTGCTCCATAGAGAGTGCCATGGAATTCGTTCATCATGAATGATTTTTCTCTATGATTTTTTGGAAATTCATGAATGAATCTCTCAGTTTGTTCTTCATTTATGACTTTCCAACTTCGATTTTATGATAGTAGGAAGTTTTTTTTAATAAAATCTTCATTAATGAGTTGATGAAAACCGACACTAGTTCCATAAATTTGAAGTAAATAGAAAAGAGGTTCAATGAGATTGATTCTATTGAATTGAGATTGAACCGATTGAGCCTATTGATGTGGAATAAAATCAAATAAAGAATCGAATAGAACCAGTTCTTATAATTATTATTAATTCCTTCTTTCTCATATGGATCACTTCGTTGAACGTAAACTTTATTATTAACAAAAGAACGAAGATTTGGAAGATAAATTTCATTGGAAATACATTATTATGGAAGTGCAGAGTTTCTTCATTAGAGCAAGTACAGTATATACTAGATGAAGTTACTAGACAAAATAAACTCACTAGACGTTCTAAAAAACGAGCATGTGTCTAGTTGAATGCAACTATTACTTAGAGAAGCTTTAAAAGAACTTTACAGACATCGCTTGCATGGTTTCAAAATCCCCTTTTATCCTAATGAGAAGTATTTTGTGAAATCTCACAGCTTACTCCTGTTTTCAGGAACAACTACTTCGGAAATATATCCTTTGTTATCGAGTATGCCTTCAAAAACTTTCTAGATTCTCAAGACTTACTTTTATCAAGTCACAGGTAAAAGTTATTAATAATCGTTAGTATAGATGAATTTTGAGATTTTTAGTATTTCAAATTAAGAGCAACTTGCTTATATCATCCAGCTGGAGATATCATGGTCATCAGTATCATTCATTTATTAATCAACAAAATTGATTTACAATATAGGATTGAAACACAGACAAAGTCCAAAACGTCTCTTCTTCCCAATTTTGGTTAAAATATTGAGGTTATGTCTACACTTAAAACTTAAATTATACACAAATTTCAACTTCTGGAGGTAAAAAAAATATGGAACCGTAATTTAGAATTTGAAAGGTTGTAACATGGATAAAAAGAACCAAAACACGAATAATATTATTTGAAATAGAATAACACAAGGTGGAACTTGTAGAACTTCCTAGGATCCTCTTTGGTATCATCCAACTTGTCATAGCTGTCAAAAAAATTTTAGGCGGTTTCCTAGCTGATGTTGATAATTCTACATTTCTTTTGATTTCGAAAATATCATTCAGGAGGCCTTCAACTGAATTATATACTATAAACTATGTAATAAATAAACTATAGGTAGCCTATAACTGGAGGAAAACTATAATTTATTGACAACATCAGCTGTTGGAGCGCGCAAGAAGCAGGCGAAACCGATGGTATCAGCTATAAACAGAGAGAATAAACATTTTTTTAATAGAGAACATTCTGCTACACAATTTACGACCAAATTTATCATTTTTGAACCAATATTGACCGAACTGCACACATTTTCCCATCTTGCCAAGATGCCTTCTTTGCTTGGTCAGACTATATAGCCCGAAATTACGGTAGGCCCTCTGGCAAGATGAGAAAATGACTCCAGCTCGGTCAATATTGGTTGAAAAATAACTGATTTGGTCTTAAATTGTAGATCAGAATGTTTCCTACAATAAAGACCGAATCAATAATTTTTGAATCAATATCGACCGAGCTGGATTCATTTTTCCATCTTGCCAGAATGCCTTCTTTGCTTGGTCAGACTATATAGCCCGAAATCACGGTAGGCCCTCTGGCAAGATGAGAAAATGACTCCAGCTCGGTCAATATTGGTTAAAAAATAACTGATTTGGTCTTAAATTGTAGATCAGAATGTTTCCTACAATAAAGACCGAATCAATAATTTTTGAATCAATATCGACCGAGCTGGAGTCATTTTTCCATCTTGCCAGAATGTCTTCTTTGCTTGGTCGGATTATAGCCCGAAATCACGGTAGCAATCCAGGATGTATTATTTAGATTCTCCTGTAGTCAGCTGTATCACTTTACTAAGAATTGTCTCAGCTCTGTTTTGACTGTAAACGGAAAGTGGAGAATTTATCGACTGTCGCCACGAATCTGGCAACGGAGAAAGACGAAAAAGAATAGAATAGAAGGAGGGGAGAATTAGGAATGGATGAGTGGGAGGAAGAAGAGGTTGAGGTGGAGAAGAATAAAAGGAGAAAGAAGAGGGGTAGGAGGAAGAGGGGGAGAAGGAAGAGGAGGAGAAAAGATAAAGGAGAAAAGGAGGAGAAAATTGATAGGAGGAGAAGAAGGGATAGGAGGAAAGAAGGAGGAGGAGGAGAAGAAGAAATAGAAGAAGAAGAAGAAAAAGAAGAGAAAAGAGGTGGAGAAGGAGAGGAATAAGAAGAAGGAAAGAGAGGAAGAAGAAGTAGAAGGGGATGGAGGAGAATAAGGAGAAAGATGAGATGGAGGCAATGTTGACGGAGTTGAAGAAGAAGAAGAAGAAGAGGAAGAAGAAGAAGAAGAAGAAGAAGAAGAAGAGGAAGAAGAAGAAGAAGAAGAAGAAGAAGAAGAAGAAGAAGAAGAAGAAGAAGAAGAAGAAGAAGAAGAAGAAGAAGAAGAAGAAGAAGAAGAAGAAGAAGAAGAAGAAGAAGAAGAAGAAGAAGAAGAAGAAGAAGAAGAAGAAGAAGAAGAAGAAGAAGAAGAAGAAGAAGAACAAGAACAAGAACAAGAAGAAGAAGAAGAATAAGAAGAATAAGAACAAGAACAAGAAGAAGTTCATGATATCAGAAGACGTGAGAGGATAAGAAGGAGAAAAAAGATTAGGAGGCGAATTAGGAAAAGGTATAAATAAAATGGGAAGAGAATTGGGAGAAGGAGTAAAATAATTATGGCGAAGTAGGAGAGGGAGAAGTAGGATGAGGAGGTGTTGGCAGAGGAGGAGGTGGTGATAAAGAAGGAAGAGTAGAAGGAGGAGGAAAAGGAGAGGACATGAGAGAATGATTAGAAGGAGGGGTGGAGGTTGAGTTTGAATTCCATTTTCATGAAGATGTTCAATAAATCTTGCTCTGTTCGGCAACTGTAAGCTGTTCCTTTTCTCAGTTTATTTATTTGTTCAGTCACGTATTTCAGGCAAGTGTTCATCGTAATTCTAAAATAAAGACTTTCACTGCCTTGTCGCAATCTACATTATTCCCCCCCCCACCGATTTCACTGTAAATTATTACTGTATTGTTTGCAAGATTCAACAGATTTCAAAAAAAAATTCACAATTGCTAGAGGAGCAGTTATCTTGTTGCCTTCACATATTATTCACTATACAACTATGTATATAACTATCTATGTCCTAGCAAAGAAGACATTCCGGCAAAATGAGAAAATAACTCTAGCTCGGTCAATATTGGTTCGAAAATAATCAATTTGGTAACAAATTGTAGATAAGAATTGCTTGGTCAATATTGGTACAAAAAATATAAATTTGAACCAAAATTATATCTTTCGAACCGATATTGACCCAGCTGGAGTCATTTTCCCATTTTGCCAGAATATACTCTTTATACAGGATGTTTCAGGAGGAATGTGCAATACTTCTCAGGCTGATTCCTTACACTAAGTAGACGAAAAAGTTCCATGGAACCAACCCCCTGAAAACGCTTTGTTACTGAGATAACAATGGCGGAAAATTGGGATTTTTCAAAATATATTAATTTTTCTAATTTTTTAGTGGCCTTAGTAAGGTTCTGAAATAAGCAATTCCTATGTAAAATTAGCTGAGGAATTCAGTGAAACCAGTTCCAAGTTTGTAACTTCAACGGTTATTGAGATAATTGGAAAAATATGCTTGAAAACACCGTTTTTCAACAATAAGGGTTATAACTGGAAAAGGAAACATAAAATAATTTGTATTTTTTATTAATGGAAGTTGAAGAGAGTCGCATTCTGAAGGAAAAGTTAGGTGGCGGTTATTGTGTTAATCTCACCCAAATCTCAGAAATGGCGATCCAAAATCGCAAAATCGCTACTAAACAAAAATCCATCACTTGTGCTATGTTTTGTCAATTTCGGTCAAGCTCGGTCAATATTGGTTCGAAAATTATCAATTTGGTCCACAATTGTAGATAAGAATTGCTTGGTCAATATTGGTACAAAAGATATAAATAAGGACCAAATTTATATCTTTTGAACCAATATTGACCCAGCTGGAGTCATTCTCCCAAAATATACTCTTTGCTTGTACAGACTGTACATACTGAATAGAGCTTCACACACATCATTGTTAGTTATTATTTGATTACATATCAGCTCCAATGAATTATTTATTATTGCAGCATACATATATGTATTATGTATTCACTTATTGATTTCCATTCGAAAAATGGTGCCACCCAACCAGCGCGGTTCAATATATATTTATAGAGCATGCAATTTCAACACGCCTATTTCTCATTGGCGCCAAGAATAAATCACCGTTCATTTTTTTGGCGGGAAGGGGGTGAATTATTGTGGAACTCTCCAACGAGATTTTTTTATAATTATCATCATACTACTACAATTACCCAGGGGGATGGTTAAAGCGTCATGACCCAAACAACAAACAAAGATAAATCGTTTTGAAAATTGTCGATTTTTTTTATTTGTGAATGGGAAGCGGGTAACGTAGAGCTCCAATAATATTTATAATTGGTACAGCAACAGCGAGCTATTACGTCATGAGTTGAGGGGGGTGGAAGGTTCAATTCGCGTAATTTTATTGGGTTCTCGATTTTATGAGACTGGTATTTGTCATGGTGGTGGTCTTTTTCAGGAGGGGGGGGGGGAGGTTAGGGTAGATTTTGGCGCGAAGCCCACTTCGGTTATGTGTTTGGGGGGGTAAGAGCTACCTGCATTGCGGCCTGGGACGAATTCCCCCCCACCTCTGAATCAACTTCCCCCCCTCCCAATCACACGCTTATGTGTGTATGTGTCATATTCAACGCCTGGTATCTATCAAAGTATTGCTAACTGTAAAGTACATAATTCATGGCTTCTTAACACTCTTGGGAATGTTTCTATCAGTGTGTAATTTTGGAAAACCAGACTGGAAAGGGGTTTCTATAGGAATTACATGGACTCAATGTGATGTAACCTACTAACAGCTAAAATGTAAACCATTTATTATCTCTTTTGTTTCCAAAAACATCATCCAGGCGTAGCTAGATGACAGCTCCAATATTGACAACATCAGCTGTTGGAGTGCACAAGGAGCAGACGAAACCACCTAAATTTTGGCTTTGATTTGGATATTCAAACAGTAGCCTAATTATAAAAATGTTCGCTTCACATGAGATTGTGAAAATATTTGGCTCTCACACAGATTGCAATACTTTGCTAATGCATCCATATAGCCATATAAGTATTTCAGTATCCAGTTATTTAGAAGTATTTTAGATACTTCAGAAATATTTTGGGTAACTTACGTGATGAGCGAAAGCCTGAAGGAATTGATAAAAAAATATCCACATTGAAACTGGCAAAAAACAAGTAAAACAAACAAACAAACAGTAAACAGCAAAACTGTCACATTGTACCGTAATTTATCATTAAAATATTGAACTTTCAATTATTGATTGATTTATTCTATTAGTTTGCTAAAAAGCACATAAGGAAAGAAATAATAAAATTTTCACAGAAAAATATTGGGTATCATCATAAAAATTCCATTTAACTAGAAATAAAGATGTTTCAACAAAAAATCGGAAACTCATCAACAAGCAAATTGAGGAATTTTCACCGCTCTACCCAACTTTCTAATTAGCCTATTTCTTGAAATAGTTCCGAATTCAGTCAGCAGATGGCGGTAGCAATAGGGTGACTCGCTTCGACTTCCATTGGACACGCCTCCAAGCTCCGCCTACGATTAAAATGGCCGAAAAATCGGTTAGAAAAGTTTCCAAATTCAAACAGTAGACGGCAGCAGTTGACGGGTGATGTTTCAGATTTGACTTGGACACGCCTGCATGCCCCGCCTGCTTTTTTCTTATTGGTTGACAGTGTTTCGTGAGCTCTGTCTTAGAAAATGGCTGCTAGAAAAAAAAGATGGATGGTGTATCATACACAAAAAGTTACGCTGATTTACTATTGACGATCTTGTGCTATATTCATTTATGTATTCTGATTGGTAAGATTCGATCTAGTTAGTATATTTTTTGAAAAATTATTTATAGAATTCAGACTCAGTTTTACTTTGTGTAACTCCATACCAGTACTAGACTTCAATAGTTTGATGCTGTATGAAATGAGATGAAAATATGATTTCTCACTCCTATCTTATACTCATTAATTCTATTCTTCATACTTTGAATATAATGGAATAGAACTCGAACTATTCATGATCCAATACCGACCTCTGGCCAGGAAAAAGTTTGAAATACTACAACAATTCGGTAAAAATGAATAGGCTAAATGATTTTATTTTCCTGTGAAAAATATTAGTACTATAGGATTATTATGTGGAGGAGTTTTTATAGAAAACTGTTTTGTGATTGGTCGACAGAAGGTGATTGTCAGCCAGCCATAGAGTTGAATTTAAGAGAAGCGTTTTTTGGCTTGCTTCATACATTGATCCTGGATCTTCAATTGAACTATTCATTATGATGAATGAATTTAGTATGGTAAATAATTCTTTGTGGATTCAAGTTATTGATAAAATAAGTATTTGATAAAAGTGGAAAAATTATTCTAATAGCACAATTAAAATTTTCAAAATTCCCGCTTTGCATCAGCCGCCGCGCCGCCCCCTTGGCCGTGGCGCCCTGGCGGTCGCAAACTTTGCACACCCCACGCGAGGGCCCTGTATACACATTTGTTTCTATTTGGATTCAATTGTAATTGTAATTAGTCTACTGTTAGATTGATAAGATATTATTGTTGAAAGCAACAAATGTTACTCAATAGAAAACTGATTATAAGCCTATCATATTTGTATCCTTGAATGATTATTATTGAAATACCTTTGATGAAGTTCGTATTATTATTAAATGCATCCATAGCTTGTTATGCAACCATGCATGAGCAAAGTATGACCATCTTCAATTGCATTGTGTATGACATTATCACAGGTCAATTTGAAGTTGCAGCATACTGAAAAGTTATTAGCTCGAGCTGAACTCTAGGCAGACTACTGTATCCATAAGTATAATCTGTCCAAGCAGAGAAGACATTCTGGCAAGATGGGAAAATTACTCCAGCTCGGTCAACATTAATTGAAATTGAATAAAAATTGTGACACATGTTAGATCAGAATGTTTCCTATAATTTTATACCTGATAAATAATGATTGAACCAATATTGATCGAGCTACAGTTGTTTTCCCATCTTGCCAGAATGTCTTCTTCGCTTAGACAGACTGTATCACATTAGATATATCGTACTCAAACTATAAATTCTGTCGTTGCGAAGTCACCATTAGCGTGCCATAAACCGAATTGCAAATGGCCTAGTTACCATGTAGCTACTACTACACCTAAATTTCAACTATTATTGCCACTAGAGGTCAAATACCACTAGCGCCACTGGTGGTTTGTTTTGTAACTAAATGATGATTCAGAGAGTTCAACACTGATCCACTATCTGGTTACAAAACATCTCCTCGTTGAGTGAGAGTGGTTAACTCCACAGGCGGCTCGTGCCCACGAAACAGGTGAAGTGCCCGTTTTACTGTAGAGCACTTCATTTATTTTTATTGTACAGCAGGGTAATGGGTACTGTGTATTGGTCTCTCGGTGAGGGTGATCTATCGGTGAACGTGATGTTAAGCCACGAACACTGTGGACTGCTCTTGGATGGGTGACCGGTGTTTGGCCAAGTACACATTGGCGAGGTAGAGCTACCCGAAAGGGTCTCCCCCAACATTGGAAGCCAAAAGATTATCAACACTCTTATTATCCTCAAAATTTAAACCGATGTCAATGATCCATGATTTGTTTTCATCATTATTCTCTCTGCAATTTTCGTTATCATTATGATAATATTTATTTTTATTTTATTATTCTTATTCTTTTCCTCATCATTTATTACTCAACTTTAATTTCCAATCAATCATTATGTTCTATTGATTTTTCTCAATTTAATACATTCTGTGTATTATTCTCAATGTGTATTATTTTGTTGCAATAGGCTTCAGCCTGACAACATTTGTCTAATTGTTTAAATAAATGCATAAATGAATAAATAAATTATTCACGCACAAGCTTGAGAGCTCATGTAGGCATCAACATAGGGGGAAAATTATAAATTGTGGGGAAAATACGTAATTGAAATGAATAAAATTCAAGATAATAAAGATTGATAGAAAGAGATGGAAGGTATTTGGGAAAAATAGAAAAAACTAGCCTAGTCAGGGAGCAGGAATGATAGATAGATTAGACTTACTGTGCAAAATTTGCAAGGAGCAAAATATATAAATGGGTGTAAATGATATAGTGAAGGAAGATACAATAATAGATAGTAATATAGCTGACGCAAGCTGTAAAGACACCTCTTTACAATGAAAGTGTACTGTAACGGCGTGTCTTCTCATCTCGAACTATACTAGGATGAATATTCTGTGCAAGCAAAGAGGACCCTCTGCCAAGATGGGAAAGTGACTCCAGCTTGGTCAAAATTTGTTCAATTATTATGAATTTGGTCTCAAATTGTGGGTAAGATTCTTATCTACAATTTGGGACCAAATTGATAATTTTTGAACCAATATTAATCGAGCTTGAGTCATTCTCCCATCTTGTCAGAGGGTCTACTTTGCTTGGACAGACTATATTATTTGAACAATGAGAATAGAATAGGATAATACTCATAGAATAGCTATTTTATATTTATTCTCTCTTGAACTCACACTTCTATAAGAGACGAAGGGGAGCTAGTGGAAAATCGTGGAGAGAGAAATGATGGGAAAATTGGTGAGATTGATGAAGTAAAGAGAATTCCAGAACATGAATCCACTCCGCTATTCCCTGTTTGGGTGGCTATGAGCTGAATGATGTTTATGATAGAAGTTGGTACACTGGCGGCTCGTGCCCTCGAAACAGGTGAAGTGCTGTACAGTAAAAGATACGGGCACTTCACCTGTTTCGTGGGTACGAGCCGCCAGTGAGTTGGTAGCGAATGAGGTGAAATATGTATGTGCAATAGTGAGTTGACCTCACCTCACCTGGAAATGAATATTCAACAGTGCAATGCAGCAGTGCATACAGAGCCATAATGCCAATGTTCATATGCAACTAAATGTGTGGAGATAGATAATGTGTATTCTCTCGAAAAAAAGGATCAGAATGGTCTTCAATCTTGAATCTCTGACAAATTGGTTAACAAATACAATATTTATAGTCGGCGCAATCTAAGTTACGAAAACCCCTCCACCCGAGAAATAGCTACGTTATCATTTTGCGTGAAATTTAAACTTCTCCTAACGCAAACACATTCAACTGAATGTTAAAAGTGACAGCGTAGCTTCGGAAAAATCACGCGGTGTTGTAAAACTCACTATTTTTATGATAAACCAGCTGTTCGCAGCTCAAATATCCAAGTCGATTAGCTTCAATAACTCCAATCTTCAACATACAATGATTCATGCATATACCGCTCTCCTTACTTTGGAAGTCTTGAGAGGCCAAATTACGATCTTCCGACTATTTTCGACATTTTGGAAAAATAATTTCAATTGTTTTTGAACAACTTTCTCGCTTTCACCACCCACTTATCTTCTCAAACAAAAAAGTTTCTAGATCATCGAAAATTTCATGTTTTCTGATGGAGTTGACTCGACATTGACAAACATATTCATTAATTGAGACTTAATTATTGGTCGGATATGGAAAATTCAGAAACCATTAGAATGCTGGAATTCTCCTTGTCATTTTGATATAAAAAACTTTATTTTTACTACAACCCATGATTGTGAGAGAATTGATATATAAAAAAAAGTAATATTTTCGCGATTTTTCAATTTTTTCAAAAAAATCAAATTTTCTTTGAATCCTTCTACCCAGGAACTTTTTTAATACTACTGGCATATCAAGGATAAAATTCTACGTCTAGATATGGGGTTTAATCGCGAATTTGAAGATGTTCCAGTTTCACACAATCTGGCAACGTAGCTATTTCTCGGGTGGAGGGGTTTTCGTCAACTTAGATTGCGCCGACTATAAGTTAGAGAGATAACGATAAGCTCTGGCGGCTCGTACCCACGATATAGGTGAAGTGCTCGTATCTTTCACTGTACAGCATTTCACCTGTTCCGCAGGCACGAGCCGCCAGTGACGATAAGTCATGTATGGTGGAAATGTTATAACCCCTGATATAAACTTGTGTTTTTCATTGTTTAATATATTTGTATTATATTATATACTCATATTTCATTGTTTTAATTTTACCCCGGGTTATTAAAGTCAGCCCAAGCAAAGAAGACATTCTGGTGAGATGGAAAAATTATTCCAGCTCAGTAAATATTGATCAAAAAACTATACATTTGGAATCAAATTGTGGATCAGAATGTTTCCTACGATTTGAAACAAATTTATAATTTTTGAACCAATATTAACCGAGCTGGAGTCTTTTTTTAATCTTGCTAGAATCTCTTCTGCGCTTGGACTGACTATAATAATTTATTCCAATATTTCCATTCTGTCTAGGGCTTTTATCAATGTATGATGATGATGTATAGAAATTGAATTTCCAGTTCCATTTGCGTATTTTTTATCTACATTAAATGGTATAAATGGTTTTCAATATTCAATATTTGATATCAATCTTCATGAGATCGATAGAAAAATATATTGAGTGAAAAGAAACAAACCGTATTTATTGATATTATTAGTAATTAAGTCATTAAAATAGTATTCTAATTGTCTTTGAGAACAAAGCTCTAACATTTGATTGTGTATTCACAATATAGCCTTTATACTCATATACAGGGTGTTTCAGGAGGAATGTGCAATACTTTTCAGGCTGATTCCTTACACCAAGTAGACAAAAAAGTTTCATGGGACCAACCCCCAAAAACGCTTAAAAATTCGACAAAACGTAGCACAAGTGATAAATTTGTATTTAGTTGCGATCTTTGATTTTTTGCAACTGGTTTCTTTGAGTTCCTCAGCTAATTTTACATAGGGATTGATTATTTTAGAACCTCACTAAAGCCTCTAAAATTTGAAAAAATAATATATTTTGAAGAATCTCAATTTTCCGCAATTGTTACCTCGGTAACAAAACGTTTTTGGGGGCTGGTCCCATGGAACGTTTTTGTCTACTTGGTGTAAGGAATCAGCCTGAGGAGTATTCCACATTTCTCCTGGAACACCCTGTATATGGGCCTGGTGGGACCGAGCCCAGGGCGCAAGATTGACAGGGCGGGTCAAAAAATCATACAAACATGTGAAACTAAGAATATAAAAATAAATGTATTAGAAAGCATTCAAAACCCAACGTACGTTCTCAAACCCGAATAAAAAAAAAAGAAATTTTCTGCCCATCTTTGAATCTCTTTATGTACGGTATTGAATTTATAAATGATATTCTGTTACCAATTTTATAATTATCATAAAAAAGTCTGGCGCATTTATGATAACATAGCAGATAGCTCAACAATTCCAAAAAACTTCCATAAAGCATCAATATGTGTAGCTGATATGCTAGGAGATCCATATTGCACAAATACATGCACCCAACGTTACTAAACTAAGACAGAATATATTTATAAATTTAATACGTAGAAGTTTAAAGATGGGCAGAAAATTTGTTTTGTCCTTTTCAAGACGGTTTTGAAAGATTTTTGATGCATTTATTAAATTGAAGGTAACATCAGGTAATAATGTATAATATGTTTTTATTTAATTTTTAAACTGTCATCTTCAAAGTGAAACTACTGAAAATACAGTATTGGATATTACAAGAACAAAGACCTCAAATAATCAAAACTTAAGCGGAAAGACTCTCATCAGGTTCTACTGCAATGATATAGAAGTGATAGGTGTGAGGGGGCGAAGATTTCTTGAGCCCAAGCCTCGCAACTGCAATAAGGAAGTCATGGATACTCAAGTATTTTAAAAACCAAGCTTGATAATCAAAGCACTAACAATATCAGGGATAAACTATGAATCAGTGATAACAAAGCAATACTGTTTAAGCATCATTATTCAGATTTTGAGGACATTCCTTAGCCTTATATAATGTACAATCCAAGCAAGAAAACATTCTGGCAAGATGAGGAAATAACTATTTTTAGGCCGCAGTATTACTTAAAAATCGTGAATTTCATTTCAAATCTTAGATCAGAATGTTTCCTACAATGAGCTCAAATCCATTTATAGTTCCTTAACCAACATTGACTGAGCTGGAGTAATTGTGGAGTAACCGAGCTCAGTCGTTTCCCGTCTCTGGAGGAATAATAATTGTTGCATTACACTCTAACTGATTGACTGCATGCTATTCACCGCCAATCGGTTGCGGAGACTGGCTTATGGTTGAGAGCAGGGGTCTCCAACCTTCTTCATCCAAGGGCCACATGGGTAATTCTTGTGAGGCTTAGAGAGCCAATAAGGATGTACGTGGAATTATTTGACTTGTGGATACACACACAAGGTCAACCCCTCCCATGGGGTTCAAGGGGGAAAGTTTTTTTCTATTACTTTTTTGAAATATGATGTCTTCTTTTTGTAAAAGGAATTTTGAATAAATTCAGTGCCTTCACGTGGTTTCTTGGCGCCCTGACGAATGCAATCTAACATATTATAATATATTCAAAAATAAACATGATTCTAGCTGCTCATGTTCACATTTTCAAAAACTCATAAGCTTGATAATCACAATGTTGCATGTGGTGTCAAAAGAAAGTATTGGTTATTATAACAGGACTTGTTTATTTAAATGCATCCCAACGTATTTTTTAGTATTTTCATGTATTGGATACGTGATAAGCAAAAGCCTTCAGAAATCAATAAAAAAATAACTGAAGGCTATCTACAGCAAAACTGTCACATTGCACCGTACTTTATCGTTAGAATTATAAAATTTTAATTTTTGATCAATTGATTTATTATTTTGCTTGAACGCACATAAGGGAGGGAATAATAAATTTTTCACAAAGAAATATTCGGTATCATCATGAATATTCCATCTCACTGGAAATAAAGATGTTTTAACAGAAAATCGGAAACTCAATAACAAGCAATTTGAAGATTTCAGCCATTTTCACTCCTCTACCCGACTTTCTTGAATAACATTCGAAATAGTTCCAAATTCAGCCAGCAGATGGTAGTAGCAATAGGGTGACTTGCTTCGATTTCCATTGGACATGCCTACAAGCTCCACCTACGATCAAAATGGCCGAAGACATCGGTTAGAAAAGTTTCCAAATTCAAACAGTAGATTGGTCAAGGCGTGGCTTTTGGCGACAACCAATAGCAGAGCGAGGAGAATTTGAAGGCAGTTCTCCCACTACCGCTTTGATTGGTTGAAATTTAGCTCCTGATATTATGAGCTTGTGAATGGCGGTTCTTTCTGGTCTGGAATGATTCAAACTTTGTGACTGTAGATGGCAGCAGTTGATGGGTGGTGTTTCCAACATGTCCCGCCTGCTCAGCTCCCAACGTATTTATTGGTTACAGTGTTTCGTTAGCTCTGTCTTATGAAAATGGCAGCTAGAAGATCAATGAAGGATAACTGGTGCTATCATACACATGCTGATTTACTATTGTTGATATTTGCTAATGATAATATTCATTTATGTATTCAGGATTGTTAGATTCTATCAAGTAGGAGTATTTAAAGAATTTATTTATAGAATAGAAATACTCAGTTTTACTTTTACATCGTGATTTTTTAACTTGGGCCAGTACTAGACTTGTTTTTAACAGAAAATGGAATGAGATGAAAATATGATTTCGCACTCCCATCTTAGACTCATTAAATTCTATTCGAAATAGTTTCTTCAGCCATGCAGATGGTAGTAATGAAATAGAACTTCATCCAATTTCTATTCATGACATCTAATACCGATCAAAACCAATTGCCAGATCATTCAAAAGTGGTCAAGGCGTGGCTTTTGTAAAACAAGCAACAATTTCAGTAAGGCAAATATACCGCTTTGATATGCCATAAATATTGGCTACTATATATGTAAGCTTGTGAAGACGGTTCTTTCTGGTCTGGAATGATTCAAACTTTGTGACTGTAGATGGCAGCAGTTGATGGGTGGTGTTTCCAACATGTCCCGCCTTGGCTCTTTCCTCTTATTGGTTCACATTAATTGTCAATTAATGGTTCTTCAATATTGACGATCAGATTCTATCATTTTTGTATTCAATTTAGATTCAATGTAAGTGAGTATTTGAAGAATTTATTTATAGAATAGCAGTTGGGCCAGTACTAGAAATATTGAATGAGATGAAAATATATGATTTCTTTCATACTCATTGATTGTGGCTAAGATATAATGAAATTCATTCATGATGCTAATACCGACCAATTGCCAGAAAATAGTTTGTAAAACAGAGGAAATAAAAATCATTCAATGTTCTATTATAATAAGTTTGAGAGGGCGTTCACAATATGAGATTTGGTTCTTCAATAGTTTAATTGGCCTTCTCCCGAAAATCAATTTATTTGAAATTTATTTTTTTGAATAGGTTCATTCACCTCAAATAATCTCTAAAAAAAGAGTGAAAAAATCATTCCCATCCATCCTTCCTCGTTAGCCCGAAATCAATTTCTCCCTCTTCCATCACATCTTTGAATTCATCCAATTTCTCATTCACTCCCTCTTCTCCTCGTTAGCCCATATTGAATCGATCAACATAATATTCGCTTAAATCATCAATTTCCTCATTGACGCTCCCTCTTCTCCCAGCCAATAGAATCGATCATTCTGGCAAGATGGAAAACTACTCTGAGCTCGATCAGTCCAACCGAAGACATTCTGACGTCAAGATGGGAAAATTATGAATTTGGTCTCAAATTATGCAGATTATGCTATACAATTTGTAAGATTCTTATTGGTTTGTGACCAAATTGTTGAACCAATATTGAATGAGCTGGAGTTGTTTTTCCATCATGTCAGAATTTCTTCCTCGTGTGAACAGACGCTAATCAATAATTCAACATGTTTGACTTGAGCGAGGCCTTTCTGAAAATCATCAATATTATTGAAGGCGGCCACAAGACCCGAGGCTATTCTGCTCTTCTTTTTTCTGCCCACTTTTTCAACAAAGCGCTCGTTTTTCCACATTTATCCCATTCTCCTGGCCTTGATCCAGTGTTCTTCGAAAACCAATTGAGGGAAAGCTATCACTGTTTCAAAAGTTTGCTGTGATACGCAGTAGCCCGCCGTCTGTTAGTAGCTGACGTCAGAGGGGTAGGCGGTTTCGTCTGCTCCTTGTGCGCTCCAACAGCTGATGTTGTCAGTTAGGGTTTTCATCCAGCTATGCCTAGATGATGTTTTTGAAATGAAAATTGATGATGTAACGTACAGTCTGACCAAGCAAAGAAGAGCCTCTGGCATGATGGGAAGATGGCTCCAGCTCGGTCAATATTGGTTCAAAATTATCGATTTGATCTCAAATTGTAGGAATAACAATTTGATCTACTATTGGAACCACATTTATAATTCTTAAACAAATAATGACCAAGCTGGAGTCATTATCCCATCTTGCCAGAGGCTCTTCTTTGTTTGGACGGACAATAGTTGTTTAGTGGATTACATTACGTAGGCTACAAGATACAGAAGAAACATGCTAACTTTTTGGTACCACAATATTATAGAACTTTCTCGATTGTATTAATCAATTGATATCAGGCCCTTAATGGGCTGTTGAGCTATATGCACAAATAATTCAAATATTTATTTATTTTGACACAACAATATTAGTAATATCAAATCATGAAACAAGTTAAATCAGGAAAATAATTACATATTAGTATTAGTATTGTGAATACATATTGAATATACAGGGTGTTTCAGGAGGAATGTGCAATACTCCTCAGGCTGATTCCTTACACCAAGAAGACAAAAAAGTTCAATGGGACCAACCCCCAAAAACGCTTTGTTACCGAGATAACAATGGCGGAAAATTGAGATTTTTCAAAACATATTAATCTTTCTAATTTTTTAGAGGCTTCACTCAGGTTCTAAAATAATCAATTCCTATATAAAATTAGCTGCGGTATTCAATGGAACCAGTTTCAAGTGTGTAACTTCAACGGTTATTTAGATAATTGGAAAAAATATGCTAAAAAATTCAATTTTTCAACAATAAGGGTTATAACTAAATCGTAAATTTCTATTTTTTATTAATGGAAGTTGAAGAGAGTCGGATTCTTTACACAAGGGTAAGGGTAAGGTCTTTGTAGAAAACTCTCTGTTCTACTATTAGAGACCACCTTTATGATTTTGAACCGAGTATTCTGGTGAGAATGTTCTCTCATCTGGAGTCATATTTTGTCAGAATGTCTTCTTTGCTTGGACTGACTACAGACATATTCATAATAGTCCCTGTATGTTCTCTACCTTATAACGTTCAGTATAACGATATAACAGCTGTATGCTACATATATTAGGAATATTTTTCGCTGTAAGGGTTTATTACGCGGTATAACCGTGTAGAACGGGCAGGCAATCAAGAAAATTCCATTCCATTAGGATTTTGTGTAATAGTGTGCCTGCACCCTGCTTTTATATTAGTGGCCGGCCGTAAATTTGCCACTGCACAATGGACACATTGTTCAACCAAGGCCGGGTGCACACTGTCTTATAATCTCGCCAAGCACAAAAGACATTCTGGCAAGATGAGAAAATGTCTCCAGCTCGGTCAGAATCGGTTCAAAAATTATAAATTTAGCCTCAAATTGTAGTAAATATTCTGATCTACAATTTAAAACCAAATTTATGATTTTTTAACAAATATTGACCGAGCTAGAGTTATTTTCACATCTTACCAGAATGTCTTCTTTGCTTGGACAGATCATAGTGTGTCGGTCATTACTGTTTTTAATAGAATCAACCACTGGCGGCTCTTGACCACGAAATAGGTGAAGTGCCCGTATCTTTTACTGTACAGCACTTCACCTATTTCGTGTGCACGAGCCGCCAGTGGAATCAACCAGCTATACTCATATACAGGCATTATTAATATAGACACTATATGTATATATACAGGCACCATTTATAGATATATAGCTACACTGCTATATACAGATGTGTATAAGCAATATTATATACATAAACAGCTATTTACAGTGACTATTTAGATATACTGGTATGTAGAAGCGTAAGACTGGTATAATGTATTGAGGGTGTTTTGCTGTTATAGATATAGGTATACGGTACCAGCTATTTACAGTGACTATATAGGTACACTGGTATGTAGAGGCGTATGAGTGGTATAATACATAGGTATGTATTGTCGTTATATAGATATAGGCTCTGAGTCCCAACGTGTACAATGAGCGAAACCGCAATAAAGTGTGGACAGGCCATTGTTAGGGGTGCTTTGGCAGGGAGAGGGGGTTGAATTGAGAACACAGAGAAGAGAGAGAGAGAGTGGGAGTGAGAGAGAGAATGTATATATGGGAGAAAAAATGTGTGAACGTGTAGATGGGAAGTATGAGAGAGATTCAGTTCCATTCACTTTATTCATGTAGATTACAAATTATTTCTAGGTGAAGATTCAGATTCAGATTCACCACTTTATTCATGTGGAATACTAAATGACCAATATTATTGTCATGAATCCTATGTTGTAACAACCTAATTACACAGTTTGCTCGCGTTAGCCAAGTATATAAACTTGTAAAGTATCAATTTATTTGAATATTTATGTATTAACAATTATTGATTTATTGATTTACAGTAACAGAATCGTATTACTAGGTCTAGTAAGATCCATTGCATAAATAACATATTACAACATTCAACTGTACTATACAATATAATTATACAAATAGAAATAAATAAATTCTATTCGCAACGGAGAATAATTGTAAAATAATCTAGAACTTCTGAAAAAGCGAATAGTAGATTTCTTTGTTGAGAAAAATAAAAACATTTCTACAAAAACGGCAATTTATATTACAAGGAAAATAGATATAATTCATCACATAGCTTCTTTAAATGAATGAATAACAAGATAAGGAATGATTACACATTAAAAAATGAAGGTCCTATCAATCTGTACCACCAAGAAAGTATTTGAAACGTCTTCTCTTAAGTACATTGAGTGAATTTCTCTCAGGGAGCATATTCCAAAGTCGAGCTGCATTTACCACAAATGAGGAATTGAAGGCTGCTGTTCGGTGAATAGGGATCTATACACATTTTATAAGATTCATCACTATTATATAAGAAATAACAGGTTGAAGCCCGTACTATTCTTTCCCCAATCTGGATTAAGAGTAGGAAATAATAGGTCAAGTCCACTTGTACTTGAACAAATAATTATACTTCTGATCCCGAACAAAATCAAGAAGGAATTTAGACTATGGAGTGTCAACACTGCAGATTACATGTTCATTTTTGGATTTTATGAATCTCATTCCAGGTTAATCACATAGAGGAAAACCTCCTTGGTTAACTATGGCTCGGTGTAGTAAAAGGATACCAACATCTGTTATTGAAGGAATCTAATGTGGAACTCCCGGGAGAAATCAACGCCATCTATCGTCAAACTTGGGAATTAAGGGGGACACTTAATCAGTCACCATTGCTGGCTTGCGGTTGGCTGGAGGCGTGGCCAAGTGGGGGCTGGGCTTGGTGGGAGACGACCAATCGTATAGGCAGTCCTACTGCTCTGACTCCCACGTCCACTCTGATTGGCTGGGATTTAAAATGGCTGTGCTATGAAACTTGGCAAATCAATATACCAGCTCGTCTACACTTAGTGAAAATCGTTTTTTCGTTTAACTTGATATTATCCTCAAGAATTCAAATAGTTCAATGATATGAAATGAAATGAAATAGAAGTTGTCTATCAATTTCAGGTTAATGTATATTCTTTTACCTATTCATCCACTTATTACATTAAATTTAATGACAAATATGCGTATTGCTCGTTTGTTTGCTCGTTCATTTGTTTGTAAAAATACGCAACTCTTTGTATAGGCCCTGATGACAAATAAAACTTTATTATTATTAAATATACGTATTGGAAGAGAGAATATGTATATTGTAGGCCTATAGCCTTACTATTTCTAACACTATTAGAAAATATGTAGTCCAAATTTTAGGTTATTTACTCAAAATTCTGTTTATGCCAAACGTTTTTACAATCCAGAACAAATTTTCAATGATTGTAGATGAAATCTCGTTTTACTAGAATTAAAATTACATTCCTATCTTTGGAATGAACAACCATTATTATGGATTCCATCTATCTCTTTCTCTCCTCATTCTTCTTCTTTCATCCATTCCCCTTCTTCTACCATACTTTTCCTCCACTCGCCTTCCATTCTTCTACCTCTTTCTCTTCTTATTCTTGTCCCATTACAGGGCCTGCTCCTTTTTTCGTCCATCTGTGGCTTCAAACCGCACTCCACACAATGATTCCCCTGCGACAAGAAATTGTCATTTCGTACGTTCACAACGACCAGATAACGAGGAGGAGAGAGGGAATCTCCAATGAAAATGGTAGCAAAGAGAGAGAGAGACTTAAGAGGGAGAGACTCTGGAAAGAGAGGATTGGGAGAGTGAGACGATGAGTGACAAAGAGGAGAGAAAGATTTTAGTTGGAACAAAGAAAGATTCAGATTTGTATTCATTTACTTCACTCATGTAGATTATGGAATATGTCGGCTAACATCCTATATTATGGGAATTGAAAATAGAAACAATTTCACCGTTCGCTTGCATAAACTAAGTATGGATATTAAACAATTATTCAAATATGGGATTCAATACGTCAACTTAACGGGAATATAACTAGTGCTGTTAATACATAAAAAGCTGGAGTTGAGACTTATGAAAATGTTCATTCTTTAGGGCTGAGGCCGCACTGCCGGTGGGTAACGCCTGGAGGGTGGAGGGTAGTTGGTAAATCTATAGAACATACACACCATCCACAGTAATACATCGTATGGATGGTATGACGTCATTCAGTTTTTTGAGGTTATGTTGTCCATATTTAAGAATTTCAAGATGGCGGCTGAACACATACCATTCATACGATGTATTACTGTGGATGGTGTGTATGTTCTATAGATTTACCAACTACCCTTCACCCTCCAGGCAGTGCGGCCTCAGCCTAGAAGATATGAACATGTACATCCCACTGGCGGCTCGTGCCCACGAAACAGGTGAAGTGCCCGTACCTTTTACTGTACAGCACTTCACCTGTTTCGTGGGCACGAGCCGCCAATAGTACATCCCTCCCATATAAAAATAACCTTGTTGAGAGAGAGATCAAATCACATTGTTTACTTTATTCATGTAGGTTGTGAATACAATAAACTTAATTAATTCATCAGCTTGAATCAGCATTTATTCAGCACTTTCATCTAAATAGTGAATATTTATTCGAAAATATGGTAAATATTCCATTATCATTGATAGGTCTATAATTAATTATTTATTTTGTGAGAGAGTTGGAAAACAGAAAGAGTAAGAAACAGAAGAAGAAATATGAGAACGGTGTGCTAGTGTCTCATCAAGTAACTGAATGAGTTCAAAAAGAAAGGAAAAATATGTGGCAAAAGTAGGAAAAAGTGGGGAAAACAAGAAAAAATATTTGGCAAAAGTGAGATAGTGGATGAAGAGGAAAAAAGAGAGAGAAAGAAAATACATGGCAAAAATAGGAGCGAAAAAAAGTGAAGAAAAAATGAGAGAAATATGTGACAAGATGAAGAGAGTGAGAGAAAGTAGAAGGAAACAGAGGAGGAATATGTGCCAAATAAAGAGAGTGGAAGAAAGTGGAGAAGAAGAGACAGAATCGAACCACGAAGAGTGAGTGAGAGAAAAATCAGTTAGAGAGGTTAAATTGAATGTGTAAAGAGACCTACTACTGAAATAGCTCGGAAAGTCGGAATCTTTCAATATCCTGTCGGCTTTTTTAGTAGGATGAAAAAAGTTTTCTCACAGAAATCGCATTGGACTCGGAGCACTTTTCAGTAATCTCGAATCCAGGGTTTCATCATTTGAAGTCGACGTTTTTCAAGCGAAGAAGACATTCTGGCAGGATGGGAAGATGACTCCAGCTTGGTCAATATTGGTTCAAAAACTATTAATTTGGTATCAATTTGTAGAGCGGAATGTTTTCTACAATTTTAGAACGAATCTAAATTTTTTGAACAAATATTGACCGAGCTGTAGTCATTTTCTCATCTTGTTAGAATGTCTTCTTTGCTTGGACAGACTATAGCTCGCTTTCCGAAATGTTGAATAATGAATGATTTCGGATTTCTCTCATCCCTAACAACTGTCATTGTTTTTGTTCATCTGTTATGTGCTGCTGCTGATAAATCGTTGAACAGCAAGATTTAAATTGAACGAGAACTTGATTAGATCTGAATGGATTTATGTAATCGCTGATGGAGATATTTTCAGCCTGTAAGTACTATTAGTCTATCTGTAAGTGCTATCTAGTCTTGGAACTAATGAACAAGTTTTATTCAACCTATCAGACTAATCATCAATGAAATACAGTGTAATTCTCAATACAATCTCTTACTAATGGGAATATTGGTAAGAGAATTAATTAAAATGAAAGTGAATTTTACGTTACGCAACACCTAGATATACTTTAAACGGCCTTAATTATCACTAGTCGCTTGTACCCATGAAACAGGTGAAGTGCCCGTATCTTTTACTTCACAGCACTTCACCTGTTCTCGCCAGTGTTAATTATCAATGTGGGACCTTGACCTCGACTTAGCCTATACACCACTTCATCTTTTCTTCAGGTTGTAGAAAATTTGGTCAAGAAATTTCATTGAATGAGAATGTGTCTGTAGAGAAGTTTGCTCGAGAACTATTATCATTAGTATAATTCATCTATTCAAGAAAATACATTACATTATGGTTGAAACGCAGAGTTCAAAACGTGTAATTTCCAAAACTTGATAAAAATCTTCTTTATTAGGTTAAGTCATGTCCACCAAATTATAATGATTCACCATCCATCATTTTCTTACTAGCAGCCATTTTCTAAGGCAAAGCTAACGATACACTATCAACCAATCAGAAAAGAGCAGGCGGGGCATGAAGGCGTGTCCAGGGCAGACCTGAAACATCACCCGTCAACTGCTGCCATCTACTTGTCGAATTTAGGAACTTTTTGAGCCGATATCGTAGGCCAAGCAGAGCATAGGTGGAGCTTGGAGGCGTGTCCAATGGAGGTTGAAGCAAGTCACCCTATTGCTACTGCCATCTGCTGGCTGAGTTCGGAACTAATTCGAATGTTCTTGTCAAGAAAACTGATGAGATCATCAAAAATGGTTGCAATAGTGAACTTGCTTGTGATTTGGTTGACAAAATCTTTACCTATGATAAGTAAATATTGATTCTCAATAGAGGTACTTTTCCAAAGAAGAAAATATAATTTCCTTTCTCATGTTCAACTACTCTTTCGTGAAATTACTTCTATTGTAAAATAAAAGTCGTGGGTTTGAATGACAACATGAATGCCAAGTTATTTAACAAGTCAGTGGTTTCTTATTCTTCCATTTTTAGGGGCCCCTACCACGGTATATCGAATCGTTTCGAATTGAATTTGATTTCTACTATAGCCCCCTGGCGGCTCGTGCCCACGAAACAGGTGAAGTGCTGTACAATAAAAGATACGAGCACTTCAACTGTCTCGTGGGCACGAGCCGCCAGTGTTATAGCCTACAAATCAGTTCAAGACATCGATGTGCGGCTTTCGTCATTTATTTTGACTTGAAATTCTGTTTCGAAAACATTTATCGCATGACGATCTTGCATGTTTCTCTAAATTATGGCAAATTTTCAAGATGGCGGGCCTAATTTGAAAAGTCACTGATGTGGTCATTCTACACAAAAATTTGATACAGGATTTCAAGACAAAATGAGTGTTGGAAACCACACATCGAGAATATATAGAAATTATTAAAGAGCAACAACAGTTCTATAGTCTGTCCAAGCAAAGAAGACCCTCTGGCGAGATGAGAAAATGACTCCAGCTCGGTCAATATTGGTTCAAAAATTATTGATTTGGTCTCAAATTTTAGATCAGAATGTTTCCTTCGATTGAGACCAAATCAATAATTTTTGAACCAATATTTACCAAGCTGGAGTCATTCTCTCATCTTGCCAGAGGGTCTTCTTTGCTTGGACAGACACTACTGTAGGCCTTCATCCAAGCTTGGTCGTTTCACCATTTTTAACACTCTTGAAAAGTGATGACCAGATTGTCATGGAAGATTGATCAACTAGCTAAACAATAGATTGGAATTTCTATGGAGATGAGTTTTCCAGTTCTATTGATGGAAATTTATTCTATTTTCAAATTTATTGTAGAGATATGAAATCAATTAAGAGCGAAATAACATAATTACAGAATAAAAGAACAAGACTGAATGTTCATTTGTCAATAAATACTGACAAATACATTTTTATACAAATATTGGCAATATGTATATACAAATGATATTGACAAATAAATGAATATTGACTGAATATTTGTCAATATTCAATATTGACAAGACAATATTTAGAAAAACTTAATAAATTTTATTAAAGTCATTTTATTTCAATAATTTAATATCTTCAGAGATAACAGGTGAATGAGACTGATTCAAATTGAATACAAATTCAGAACAAGAAATGAATGGAGGCTTGTATCACAAAAGCTGCTCCTATCCTACTGTGAAAAAAACATGGAACTCATGTGTCATTCACCTTAATACTGTACTTTAATCAAAAAATTTTAATAATCTCTCCTTTTTCTTCTTCTCCTTTCGCTTCCTACCTGGCTACTCCTTCTCCGCCACCACACCTCCTTCTTTCTCATTTTTTAATTTCTCCGCGTATCTTTTTTACTTCATTTTCTCCTAAGTAAGCTCTCTTTCTCCTTCCTCCTTACACTTTCTCCTCTCTCTCTCTCTATCTCGATCTCTATCTACCTCTCAGCGGTTTCAAAATAATTCACCACGTATCTCTTTTACTTCCTTTTCTCCTGAGTAAGCTCTCTTTCTCCTTCCTCCTTACACTTTCTCCTATCTCCCTCTCTCTCTCTCTCTCTTTTTTTTATCTTTATCTACCTCTCAGCGGTTTCAAAATAATTCACCAGCCAACTTCAGTGTTAGAAAGTAATTACTGAAAAGAGTGAGCGTGATTCCTACAAGACAGAACATCAAAGTCGAAAAATCTTCATTTTCACTTCAAGTCTCGTCACTGCAAGTCCATTCAAGCCACGGTTTAAGAGGTTTTTACTCCAATACATGTAACTTCCAACTCCACTTGACACGTGTCAGATACGGAATACAATGTACTCCAAGTCGGGAGTTACGTCAGGAAGTGTATAAAAGTAATTTCGGTCGTTGGAAGTAGCGCTCAATTTTGATTGTTTAACGCGTTTCTCAGCGTACAAAAACAGCTCCAATTTGTTGTTTTGACACTCATTCAAGTGGTTTTGAAGTCGGTCAGATTTTGATAGGATTTAGAATGTTTTCACTGGGTGGAACGCTCCTGTGGTTATCACTTTTTGCTCTGCCACTCAAGTGGTTTTTAGGATTTTTGGGTTTGTTTTGGCTTTGTGTTTTGGAGTTAATCGAAGTACAATAGATTTTTTTTAAAACAACTTAATTTATTGCTTCTTAAATGATCGTTGTTTAAAATTACTAGTAGGAAATTACTGTCCAAGTAAAGAAGACCCTGTGGCAAGATGGGGGAATGACTCAAGCTCGGTCAATTTTTGTTAAAAAATTATCAATTTGATCTCAAATTGTGGGAAACAATTTGATCTACTATTGAGACCACATCTATAATTATTGGACGAATATTGTCTAAGCTGGAGTCATTTTTCCATCTTGACAGAGGGTCTTCTTTGCTTGGACAGACTATACAGATCAATGTACATGCCGCTTTTTCTCCTATTATCTACCAATTAATTTTAGTTCATCTTAAAATTGAAACAAACTGGATATTATTTGATTCAATAAAACATTTCGGTTCCTGAAACATTGTTATGTCAGGTCCTATATTTTCAAAACTTGAAGATTTGTGCTTCAGTTTGAGTTTCCTTTCATTTCAATATTTTCAAGAACGTGAAAATCGATTTGATAATCATTGATTAACAATAATTAATTGGATAAGATTCAATAAAAATAAAATACGATTCAAAGATACAAAACATTCCAGTATGATACTAGACTTCTGATCACGAATGTTTCATTTGATACATTGTATGAAGACAATAACTCAATGCTCAATACTCTACTCATTATGCCCGGTTTTTCCAAGCACACTCAAATTTGAGGGACCCTCAAGTTTACTACACTTCACTACATTTCCTATACTTATCATAGAAAATGTCAGCTATTCATCAAAATTCGAGGGTCCCTCAACTTTGAGTGTGCTTTAAAAAAACCCAACATTAGTGTCTCATTTTAGTGCATTTCATTTGAAAAAATGCACTATTGGTCTTGCCCTGACAATCGAAAATTTATGATGTGATATATTTTTTACACGTTTCCGAGCCCCTAGAACACGAATCTGATGTCCGTTCAAATTCATATATCTCTATATATATATTTATATATATATATATATATATATATATATATATATATATATATATATATATATATATATATATATATATATATATATATGTACAGTTTCTTGTTAACACGATAACTCCCGAAGGGCTTGTCGGAGAGCGACCAAATTTTGCACAAAAATCATTAGTGTTAATATCTCGGTCAAGTTCGTTAACCAGCCAAATTGGTCCAAGGGTAGGGGGTGAAATTAGGGGATGAAAATTTTGAAAAATCACTACAAATCGACTAATAACGTGATCGTTTTGAAAATTGGTGGGTATAATACCCTTATTATTCCCTACAATTTGAGCCATCAACGAAAAAAATCCAATAAAAAATGGCAGAAAAAATGGCGAATAACACAATGCCAAAAATTGTCTTTTTCGAAAACGGCGCCTTTGAATTCATACCCTTAATAGCTCATTATAAGTCATATGATTTGAGCCATCATAGAATTGCATTTGAAATGCACTCTTTCCGACCGCCAGCTGCCGGAGTGAATTTTCTTTTTGATACTATTATTATGAAAGTGAAATTATAACATTTGATTTGATTGAAAACAATATATAATCGATGAGCCTTTATAATTATTTTAACATCTGAAAATCAATAAATTAAGTTGTACATCGTATTCTGAAACCAATTCGATGAAATTTTGTTTTTTCATAGAAGGATATTGTGCTGTGGATACCCATTTTTAACCACGTATTTAGCTATTTTTCTAAATGCTCATTTGATTAGTTATAGTCTGTCCAAGCAAAGGAGACTCTCTGGCAAAATGGGAAAATGACTCAAGCTCGGTCAATATTGGTTCAAATATTATCAAATTATATATATTTTGGACTATATTTAATGAAAATATATTTATAATTATATTTCATGAAAATTGTGTCTTTCAACCGATGTGTGTTTTTCCAATAGATTAATAAATAAATAAATTGATCTCAAATCGTGGGAAAAAATTTGACCTACTATCAAGATCACATTGAGGCTATATCGAAGACAATATAAACAGATTAATTGTTTGAAATGTATGAGAGCAGAATCTCTTTGTTTTCTATACATAACGGTATTTCCATCGATACTTGTTTGCTCGGTATTTGACGTCATAGAAATACGTATTCGATATCCAACTTCTTATCAATACATATTTGATATTTTCAGAGCAGCCAAGAATAAGGACAATCGGATTTATTGCTTATATTCTTCTGGGAATGGCAACAAGAGAAAAGAGCAAACTTCAATCAACTGTTATTATTCTGGAGAAAAAATATTTTACGAGAATTGAATCAACTCTCACTCCTTGAGAATATTTTCCAAGTTTCTTGGCATGGAAAAATTATCATGATTTGAATTCTTTGAAAATTATCATAATTCAAATTCCTTAACATTTCTCAACGGATTTTCTGATAATAATATTCAGTTCTCATGAGGTTTCGATCAATGAGATTATTATTATTTTTTTTTGATACCGGATTTGTAATCTTCAGAGTTTCAAGAATAATATTAAGTTTGAATTCAGCTTCCAAATGCAAAAATTATCATGTTCAGATTGCTACGTCTCTCACCAAGGTCAAAATCGCTGCACTGTATACTACCATAGAGTAAAAATATAAGTTTATATATTCTTTCTCCATGATACTACATTGAGTAACGTGGGTTACTAGTAATTGGCCTTGTACACATTAGCGAGGTGGATCCCACCTGTGAAGATCATTAAAAGTCATAAGAATATCTCTTTTAAGGCAAATTATTATCAGAAGCAATTGAAGAAACATGTTTCAAACTCTCTACATCATGATCTAGAGCTTTAGTTATGATAATTATATATTTTGCCTATTCATTTCAGATGAAGATTTCTTAATCACAGATTGCGTATCAATTTTGGACTTCTGTATCACTGATTGCGTATCAATTTTGGACTTTTGTATCACTGATTGCGTATCAATTTTGGACTTTTGTATCACTGATTGCGTATCAATTTTGGACTTGTATCACTGATTGCGTATCAATTTTGGACTTTTGTATCACTGATTGCGTATCAATTTTGGACTTTTGTATCACTGATTGCGTATCAATTTTGGACTTTTGTATCACTGATTGCGTATCAATTTTGGACTTTTGTATCACTGATTGCGTATCAATTTTGGACTTTGTATCACTGATTGCGTATCAATTTTGGACATTTGTATCACTGATTGCGTATCAATTTTGGACTTTAGTATCACTGATTGCGTATCAATTTTGCACTTTTGTATCACTGATTGCGTATCAATTTTGCACTTTTGTATCACTGATTGCGTATCAATTTTGCACTTTAGTATCACTGATTGCGTATCAATTTTGGACTTTTGTATCACTGATTACGTATCAATTCTGGACTTTTGTATCACTGATTGCGTATCAATTTTGGACTCTGTATCACTGATTGCGTATCAATTTTGGACCTTTGTATCACTATCGCGTATTACATAATAGCCTATTGAAGAGGTTTTAACGATTTTAAACCACTGGCGGCTGGTACCCACGAAGCAGGTGAAGTGCCCATATATTTCACTGTACAGCACTTCACCTGGTTCGTGGGCACGAGCCGCAAGTTCTGTGAACTCCTTGATTTATCAGCATTCGTTCTATTAGAAGCTTGTAATTCCATTCCATTCCATCTCATATTCCTTTATTCATAAAATTGTATAATCATCCATGAAAGTCTCCTGGGCCCTGGCTTATAAACATTTACAGCTTGGTTCTTCTGAAGAAAACAAGTGATCGGGATTGTAGATTCACCAATAAAACGTTCTATTTACAATGTTCCAAATTTTGGATAAAAACAGCTGTTACCCTAATATTGCAGACTTTGAAAGTACATCAATGGCCGACTTCAAGGTTTCATATTTGTAGGTTATGATATTATTCTAGCAACAAAAATTATTTCTATTCAAATTTCAAAATAGTAATAATAATCGAGATTTATATTAATAATAATAATTTATCAATTTATTCATCAAATCATTGCATTGGAAGCAAAGTTTTGGTTTTTTATGTCATAGCAACTAGCCAGCTGAGGTTGTAAAACTTCCGAATTATGGGAAACGTTTATGAGACAGAAACACCAATTATGAGTAATGTGGATTGTAAAATAAAATGCTTATAAGCCAGGGCCAAGGAATAAAACCTGGTAGATCTTCTTTCAGAGACAAAAATATCTATTTATGTATTAAGAGCGTAATGCGCGACTTTATCGCTTGCGCAAAACAGTTATCACGCGACGCGTAGCAGAGCGTGATAATTTTGCAAGAGCGATAAAGAAGCATTACGCGCGAATTACATACAATATTTTTTCTACAACTGCACGGACCTGATAATCTACAGTTTTTTCAGTCCTCAAATACTGCAAACTATTAAATTACTCTTGTGTGATTACCGGTACAGGTACAATCGGACATTGTCGACTTTTGTTAGGTTATGTTATGACTCCACCTGACCTACTTTTGGCGAGCCATGATCAGCTGATTAGCGAGCGTAAAGTAACTCTACTGCTCATGCGCAGTTGCTTAGCGAGCGTAAAGTAATTCTACTGCGCATGCGCAGATGGTTAGCGAGCGTAATGAAGATTCTCCTCAGAAATGGGCTTCTTTACGAGGAGAATTCAGCTCGTAAAATCTTGTTTTACGCGCAGTTGTAGAGAAAAAGTTATAGAGTTGATAGAAATCAGCAAGCAACAAAGAGCATTGAGAAAGGTTGAGTGCGTAAATCGTATTATTGTGAACATAGATGAAGTAGAAGCATAGAGAGGCTGCATACAGAAGCATAGAGAAGCATTGAAGAGCTTGTAGAGGCAATGATAGAGGAGCGGCGTAGATGGTAGATGGATAGAGCACTGGCGGCTCGTGCCCACGAAACAGGTGAAGTGCTGTACAGTAAAATATACGGGCACTTCACCTGTTTGGTGTTTAAGAGCCGCGAGTGGCGTAGAGGGGTGGTTCGCAACCTGAATGAGTGCCTGTGAGGCATTACAACTCAAATGATCAAACAGCCTGCCGCATTCCCTAGACATTAGGGCCTATTTAGATAGCAGCTACGTGCGCCTCCTTTGTCAACTATATTCGTCTGTCCAAGCAAAGAAGACATTCTGGCAAGATGGGAAAATGATTCCAGCTCGGTCGATATTGGTTAGAAAATCATAGATCCGGGTTCAAATTATAGGAAATATTCTTATCTACAATTTAAGACCAAATTTTTAATTGTTGAACCAATATTGACCGACCTGGAGTGGTTTTCCCATCTTGGAAAATGACGCCAGCTCGGTAAATATTGGATCGAAGATCATAGATTTGATTTCAAAATATAGGAAGTATTCTGATTTTCCATTTAAGACCAAATTTGTAATTTTTAAACCAATATTGACTTAGCTGGAGTGGTTTTCCCATCTTGGAAAATGGCGCCAGCTCTTTTAATATTGGTTCAAAAATCATAGATTTGATTTCAATATATGAGAAACATTCTGATCTACCATTTAAGACCAAATATATAATTTTTGAACCAATAGTAACCGAGCTGGAATGGTTTTCCCATTTTGGAAATGACGCCAGCTTGGTCAATATTGGTTCGAAAATCATAGATTTGGTTTCAAAATATAGGAAACATTCTGATCTACCATTTAAGACCAAATTTGTAATTTTTGAACCAATATTGACCGACCTGGAGTGGTTTTCCCATCTTGGAAAATGACGCAAGCTCAGTCAATATTTAATCGAAAATCAAAGATTTTGTTTCAAATTATAGGGAATATTCTTATCCATAATTTGATACCAAATTTGTAATTGTTTAACCAATATTGACCGACCTGGAGTGGTTTTTCCATCTTGGAAGATGACGACAGCTCGGTCGATATTGGTTCGAAAATCATAGATCCGGTTTCAATTATAGGAAATATTCTGATCTACAATTTAATACCGAGTTTGTAATTTTTGAACTAATATTGACCGAACTGTAGTCATTTCCTCATCTTGCCGGAATGTCTTCTATCCTTGGACAGACTACATTGCTTCTGTTTTTTTCACAGCTCTGCCATTCCAGAAAATAGTTATAGTTATTACAAGACCTGTTTCATAAGGTTTATAAAAAAGAAAACATAAGGCTCATTTGTTAAAGTGTTTTGTCAACTATAATATTTCCAACAATCCTATAGTTTACCAAGCTAGTGACTTCGAGAACTGTGACCTGTTTTATGGAGTTCAGAATACTTGTTTAATGCACTATTCATAGTGGGTTAGAAGATTCAAGTTCATTGAATTATATGCTCTCATATTTTTATTTCGTTGTTTTCGATCATTGCACTGGTTCATGAATAATATTTTCAGTCACATCTTTAATTAATTTCATCTTTTCTGCATCTACATCAATTGTCTGTGTTTTTATTTTCTATATTGTACTCTTTCATTCAAATAAATTAATGTATTTCACATGTCAATTTAATTCACTTTACTCTTCATCTTCATCTGAATTATTCAACCTACTATGATATCCACTCTTAATCGATTTTTTTCATTCCATTCTATTTCACCTTTCATCTTATGTTTAATAATTTTATTTCACTCAATTTTTTGACATGAAAAAGGATCATCCAACCGCACGCTAAGCTTCAAAGTTCAATTTCTAATAAGGACCCAATACCTGAATAGTACATAGATGAGTAAAGAACTTTAAAACTTAGGGCTGTTTAAAATAATTGAAAAATAAATAAAAATCAAACACCCTTTTTTGAAAACTTTATAATTTTAAAGTTTTCAAAAAAAGGGTGTTTGATTTTTATTTATTTTTCAATTACATAGATGAGTCTCGTACAAGATACTCTTGAGCTTTCTAGGGGAAAAACTCAATCTTCCTCAATTTTTTCACTAACATTTTCCTTTCAACATCGAACAGAACTGCTCTTCTCTTTTCAGCACTCTGATTCTTTCTTCCCACTCTTCTTTCTTACTTCTCTTTCAAACCTCCTGCATTCTACCACTTTCTTATCATTTTATTCCACGTTGATTCGCTCATCAAATCAATCTATTCTTATTTCTCTTTGAAACCTCTTCTATTTTACCACTTTCTTCTCATTCCTTTCGATGTTGATTCTTTCATCCCACCATTCTATTCTTATTCTCTTTGAAACCTCTTCTATTCTACCACTTTCTTCTCATTCCTTTCGATGTTGATTCTTTCATCCACCATTCTATTCTCATTCTCTTTGAAACCTCTTCTATTTTACCACTTTCTTCTCATTCCTTTCCACGTTGATTCTTTCATCCACCATTCTATTCTTATTTCTCTTTGAAACCTCTTCTATTTTACCACTTTCTTCTCATTCCTTTCCACGTTGATTCTTTCATTCCACCATTCTATTCTTATTTCTCTTTGAAACCTCTTCTATTTTACCACTTTCTTCTCATTCCTTTCGATGTTGATTCTTTCATCCCACCATTCTATTCTTATTCCTTTTAAAAACTTTTTCCATTCTACCACTTTCTTCTCATACCATTCCATGTTGATTCTTCCATTCCACCATTCTATTCTTATTTCTCTTTGAAACCTCTTCTATTTTACCACTTTCTTCTCATTCCTTTCGATGTTGATTCTTTCATCCTACCATTCTATTCTTATTCCTTTTGAAACTTCTACCACTTTCTTCTCATTCCTTTTGTTGATTCTTCAATTCCACCATTCTATTCTTATTTTCTTAAACCTCTTCTTCTCCACTTTCTTCTCATTCCTTCGATGTTGATTCTTTCATTCCACCATTCTATTCTTATTCTTTTAAACCTCTTCTATTTTACCACTTTCTTCTCATTCCTTTCGATGTTGATTCTTTCATCCACCATTCTATTCTTATTCTCTTTGAAACCTCTTCTATTTACCACTTTCTTCTCATTCCTTTCCACGTTGATTCTTTCATCCCACCATTCTATTCTTATTTCTCTTTGAAACCTCTTCTATTTTACCACTTTCTTCTCATTCCTTTCCCGTTGATTCTTTCATTCCACCATTCTATTCTTATTTCTCTTTGAAACCTCTTCTATTCTACCACTTTCTTCTCATTCCTTTCCACGTTGATTCTTTCATCCCACCATTCTATTCTTATTTCTCTTTGAAACCTCTTCTATTTTACCACTTTCTTCTCATTCCTTTCCACGTTGATTCTTCCATTCCACCATTCTATTCTTATTTCTCTTTGAAACCTCTTCTATTTTAGAACTTTCTTCTCATTCCTCTCGATGTTGATTCTTTCATCCCACCATTCTTTTCTTATTCCTTTTGAAAACTTTTTCCATTCTACCACTTTCTTCTCATTCCATTCCACGTTTATTCTTCCATTCCACCATTCTATTCTTATTCCTTTTTGAAACTACTTCCATTCAACCACTTTTCCTCGTTTCATTCGACATACATTCTTTCATCCGAACATTTTTTTATTCCTCTTACAAATTTCTTTCATACCACCCCTTTTTCCATTCCATTCCACTTCCATCCGTAGAAATGTATCAAAGAGAAGTCTCTTTCGTCTCTGAAATTACAAGCCTTTCGTCTACATTGATATGTTAGAATGTTAGTGTGTCGGTTTGCGAGCTATAGTCCGCCCAAGCAAAGAAGACACTCTGGCAAGATGAAAGATTGACTCCAGCCCGGTCAATATTTGATCAAAAATTTAAAATTTGATCTGAAATTGTTGATCTGGATGTTTCCTACAATTTGAAACAAAATCTATAATTGTTGAACCAATAGTGACCGAGATAGAGTGATTCTTCCATCTTGCAAGAACGTCTTCTTTGCTTGGACAGAGTATACCTACCTTCCTTTCAGACAGCTGATTAAACGATGATGAGTGGCTGAGTTTCACTGCTCGGTTTCTACTTTCCAGGTGTATAATGTTCATACCACTGGCGGCTCGTACCCACGAAACAGGTGAAGTGCCCGTATCTTTTACTGTATAGCACTTCACCTGTTTCGTGGGCACGAGCCGCCAGTGGTTCATCCTGCTTTCAACAGATGGCGTACGTCATTTATACGTGTGTGGGACTCAGATATCAGGCATTTAATTATACTCCGTCCACTGAGTGTTCGGACCTAAGCTCCTCCTCCGAGGTTCTGACGTCATGATCCGACCAGCTCACAAGCGGTCGTAATTGCCAGGAACGTGGAAATTTCTAATCGATATTGGAACTTCAATGTCGAAGTTTTCAATGGCCTTAGAAATATTGATGTTTTATGGTTGTTCGGCAAAATTCACATCCTTCTAACATGAGAACGATCATTATCAATATCATTTGATAGAATTATGTTTGATTGAACATAATATTTCATGATAATATTTTTGTTATTATCATTTTAACTGCTCAGTTCAAGCCGGTAATTTCAAACTCATTCAACTACACAATACTGCATATTCAAGTAGGCCTATAATAACCTAATCTAAAGTTCACATTAGCAATAAATTAATCTCATGAATGTATGTACTTTGAATTTAATAGAACCAATATTTTTTAAAAGAACTATGTTGTTTTGTTGAAGGTGAAACAAAGAACAAAACGTATTCGCCAAAAAATCTTCTATGGGAGGTTTGAATTATGTAAATCAGCTGAAAGAGTGCAAACACATAAATTTTGATAGATTCTCTGAAAAGTGAAAGGCTTGCGTTTCCCAGATTTTCACAGCATGACTGTGACCTATAGTGCATTCACGATCACTTGGGACGAAATAAACAAACCTTTTTCGTGTGTGTGCGTGTAATGGAAGGTCTTTTTCTATGCGAAAAAGTCAGCTGCAGTCGAACAGCTGACTCTTGTCTGGAGCTGTGATTGGCTACAGTCCGACTTGTCTTGTCTCAAGACTGTTGTCTTGAGCTGTGATAGGCTACAGCTGCTGATCTGTGGCGGAAAGTTTCGCATAGAAGAATACCTTCCATTACACGCACACACACTCAAAACGTATGTTTATTCAGTCTCAAGTGATCGTGAATAGAGTATAGAAAGTAACAGCTGCAGCATGATGACTTTACTTGCCATTGGCTAAAGCCGCCTGCGACGTCAAAATGGAGGAGGAGCTTAGGTCCGAACACTCCGTGGACAGAGTATAGATGTGGAACTTCATTTTTCCCACATGAGGTACCTGGGAATCAGTTTGAAACGATAAAGCCTGTTCTAATTGTTGTACGAAGCATTATAAAAATAATATTGTTAATCAAGCATAAAAATTTGTTGGAAAGATAGGAATTCTTTCTTTATTCTTTATATTCTTCATTCATACATCGATACAACTATTTCAATTGGGAGGGAAAAATAAGCATAGCCTGTGCTATTCCTCTCCCAAAAATTTTATAATAAAGTCAATATTCTCCAAAATGAGGTTATATGATATAATAGCACTGAGTAAACTAATTATAAATTATAATTGCTGGGAGCAAAGAGATATTGGCAAAATACGAAAGCATGGGAATAGGCACAATTGATTATCGATGGATATGAAATGAAAAATGATTTTTGAAGTGAAAGTCCCAATTTGATTCGAAAACAGATATAATCCTGATCATAACATTTGATAAACAATGATTTTGATCAGTTTTTAAAATTGGAACACTTGAATATTTTCGAAGTTTGGTTGTTATTTATTGAAGTTTTTCAGTTTATCGATAGATAATTTGACACCTTGTGAGATCGGACTCCCCTACAATATATCACTGGCGGCTCGTGACCACTAAACATGCAAAGTGCTGTACAGTGAAAGATACGGGCACTTCACCTGTTTCGTGGGTACGAGCCGCCAGTGCAATATATATCGACCCTCGAGAAGTTTACTTAATACTGTAGCTCTCAGTATTATATCAGATAACTTTAGGAAATGAACAAGAATTATATCAAATAAAAGCTCTCTCAGTTATGATTTATCGTTGATTTTGCCCATGTAATCGTTGATTTCATGAAAAGTACATAGTTTATATGTGAGTTCTCATTGGTTAATGATGCAACCTTACAATAATACAGTAGCTCACTGAATTAAAGTTCTACTTAGAGATAGGATCAAATCAAATCAAAAACACATTCAAAGATATTGTACAGTACATGAAAAAAATATTCTATTTACCAATAATACAATATCATAAATAACGTACTAGACTGAATTTTTGTTTGATAATGATTGCAATCTACAGTAATAATTGATTGGAAGATCATTATCTTATGAATATCAAGTACTAGATTGAATTGTTTGATAATAACACATCATCCATCATCATTCATTCACTATGTAGCCTAAACATCATCATCCACTTATCACCTTTGCTTAAAATACTTTATATAAGTCGCAATTGTAACAACAAATAATAACAAAATAGAAATAAGTACTGGCGGCTCGTGCCCTCAAAACAGGTGAAGTGCTGTACAGTGAAAGATACGAGCACTTCACCTGTTTCGTGGGCACGAACCGCCAGTGGAAATAAGTCTACATGGGCACTATATGGCCTGTGCGTAGTCTTGAGCACTCCAGATAGCGTAGTCCCAAGATGGCAGTCAAACAGTTTCGAAAATTCTCTCACAACACGATGGCCGTCCCCCACCAAGCTCAGCCCCTTCTTGACCACGCCTCCTGCCAAACCTTAGCCACGCCTTCAGCCTATCGCAACGAAGCTCCCATTCTGCCAGTTTCGATATCATAAAGTGACCTCGGTCCATCTCTTGTACGTGATGTGAGCTATCATAGCTGATGTCAAGTATTTATTTATCCTTTTAATTTCAAAAACATCATTCTTGATAGTTAAATTAATCTATTCTAATTATCATCCAATCTATCTATCTATCTTGCATAGGTGAGCAGTTACTAGCCTACAACTATAATTGACAACATCAGCTGTTGGAGCACACAAGGAAGCACACGAAGCCGCCAAGATTTTTGCCGTCAACTAGAGTCTGTCCAAGCAAAGAAGATCCTCTGGCAAGATGGGGAAATGACTCCTGCTTGGTCAATATTGGTTCAAAAAATATTGATTTGGTCTCAAATTGTAGATCAGAATGTTTCCTACGATTGAGACCAAACCAATACTTTTTGAACCAATATTGACCGAGCTGGAGTAATTTTCTCATCTTCAGAGAGGGTATTCTTTGTTTGGGCGGATTATAATTATTATCTTCCCACAAACAAAATTGAAAATCTGCTTCTGATTTTAGTGATGTAGGCTAGGTCATTGAGCTTAATATTCAATATTCTCTCTTAAAAAAAACACTAATCAAACATAGCTTTTATAGTCTGTCCAAGCAGAGAAGACCCTCTGGCAAGATGGGAAAATGACTCCAGCTTGGTCAATACTAGTTCAAGAATCATAAATGTCCTCTTATTAGTAGATATAATTGTTTTCTACAATTTGATATCAAATTGATAATTTTTGAACGAAAATTGACCGTGCTTGAGTCATTTTCCCATTTTGCCAGAGAGTCTTCTTTGCTTGGACAGACTATATCAGCTGTATGAGCAGCTACTATGATAATATGATTGGTTTGTTGAAGATCAAAGTTGAATAATAATTGGATTCAGGTTCATTAACTCTATTTTCAACTTTATCATACTTTTAGGGGTGAGTTGATCCTGTATTCGTTTTTAAAACTTTTGAATACGTTTCCAATTTATTTTTGACAGCCAGGAGTGTATCTGAAAGGTCTGAACTTCATGAAATAATTTGAATTCCATACTTTCTGGTCGAATATCACTACCTACCAATAACTTCACCATTGAATTATAATAATAAGTTAATTATATATAAGTTATATATAGTTATATACTATATAATAGGTTATAATTGGATAATAAAAGTATAATTTATATACTATATAATAAGTTAATTATTATTTCGTACAAACGGTCTCTATCATATTGCCCTATACATCATACAAGTTGCCTTACTCAAATTATATTCTCATTCAATTTATATTTCTTCTACTTTATTGTGTTTTCTTCCCTTGTCTCAATTATTCATACTTTATCATCAATTTTTCACTTATTTTATTCTTCAAGGTGAAATATATTACATGAAGGATAGTTGAGTTTAAAGTTTCCACTTCTCCTATCCAATGATAAATCCATATATGAATACGATATAATATTATATGATATATTCATATTATGAATGTACTACACATATAATATCTGTGCACAGGTTTTTTACGTGATAAACCAGAAAAACTTGCAAGAATAGGCAATCTCGCCACACCGTCACTTTACACACGGGCTCTACAACAAAAAGCCTAAGGCGGGTATTACACGATAAAAGTTCTATGACATATTTCTATTATCAAACATCTGTGATGATGAAATATTACCGTGTAATGAGCCAAATATTTTAAATTATCATATTCTATGTCATATGTTCTCCTATAGAGAACATATTATAATATCTTTGATAATAGATGTATGGCATAGAACTATTATCGTGTAATAGCGGCCTAAACGCTACAATGTCTATATTGATGGTGAATTAATGAGATATGAAGGTCAAATATACAAGGTCAAAGATACAAATCTTCAAATTATAATGAATGCATGGATTGGGTACGGTAGATACAGTGATATAAATCGTTTGTAAGCTATTTCGTTACTATTAATCATGTAATATTTTGCCTGTTAATATGATTTCTGTTCTTTGCTATTATCGAGTTGAATTTCAATTCCATAGCATTCAGGGTTTCTAACCTGAAGCACTATTAATCCGAGAATTTGAGCCAGAATCTAATAATTTGACGGTAGACCTAATCTTTAGAATCAAGATAAATTTTCTAATACCATTGCCATCATTATTGTATTATACTTATATTTATCATTATACATCTTTACAACTTTTACAAGTTTTTCTTGTCTCTTCATCTTGTCTCTTGTATCTTACAAGTTTTCTTGTCTCTTTGTATCTGTCGATTTGTATTTCAAATAAATTGCTGTAATGGAAGCAAAATGGATCTCTGATCTGCTGCTTCCTCATACTATTCTTGTCTATATCTATAAAAGCGAAATGGCACTGACTGACTGATTCATTCATTAATTGATCACCAGAACTAAAAATCCACTGAACTGAATGCGTTCAAATTTGTCAGGCATGTTCAGTTGGACGTTTAGACGCGCGCTAAGAACGGATTTTAGGAACCTTTCAAGGATACGCCAAACATTTAAGTTTTTCGGCGTTTTCTAAATTTTTTCGAGAACCAATCGGTAGAAAATGTTGATATTTGGTAGGTAGGTTCAGATAAGGTCTAGAAATGTTGTGTTAGAATATTTTTGAAATCCGTTCAAGATTACGCCAGTAATCAGGTTTTAAAAATTGTAGGTTGCATATCTTCCGCCTTGATACGACCAATCCTTAGTGTAAATTCAATGGTTCAAAGAGATTATAGATGGAATAATTCAGAAGATATTGAATCAAGTTTTAGCGAACCAAGTCAATATTAGCGTTTTACTATATTTTGGAATTTTCAGAGTTTTTCTTGGATTTTTCGAGAATATGTCGAAATTTGGTGAACAGGTCCAGATTAGGTCTAGAAATGCTGTGTTCAGTGAATTTTGAATCCCTTCTGAACGGAATTTGCAGGCGAGCGAAGCGAGCATGTTTTTCTCAGCTTACACTGACAGAGGTTATGCAGGCGAGCGAAGCGAGACTGTTTGACTCACTGAAACTGCTGATACTGTCGGGGGCCCAGGGGCGGAGCCCCTGGCTAGGCGGAGAAGGCGAGCGAAGCTAGCCTGCCGGCTAGTTTCTAATAAATAAATAAATCACTGTTTATCGATTTTTTCTCCCAGGCTATTGAATAAATTTTCTGTTCGTTTGTTTTCTCGAACAAAATATTGTTCTATAAGTTTCAAGTTTATTGAAAACTTCAATTCAACTTAATTCACAAACTTAAAATTCAACTGGCAGAGATTGCTTCCACGAGGAATATTGATATAATTGTTGAAAGTCGGAATTATTCGAGATGCACTTGTCAAATAATTGAATAAGTTGGAGGAATAAATAAACTTTGATAAAGTTGAACTGGTACAAACAACTTTCACAAGGAATATTGCTATAATTATTGTTGAAAGTCGGAATTATTCGAGATGCACTTGTGAAATAATTAAACTCTGGTTCAGAATTAGGAATAAAATTGAATTTCAAGCATTTTAAGCATTGAAGTAGGATTGGAAGTTTGGTGGAAAGAATGAAGTGCCAGCTTGAAATAAGGGTGAAAATATCGAGAAATTAACATATAGATCGATTCATTCTCGACCTCCAATTGGAGAGCAAGTCTGTGTTCTACGGGTTGATAGAATCTGTATGAGGGAATCTGGAATCAAGGAATCTGGAAAGGAGAGGAGAATTTGAGGATGAGTGGTGAAGAGGAGGAGAAAGAGAGAGCATAGCATATGAGCTCATGTGAGTTTCACCCTCATAAAACAAAACAAAACATGAAAAGGACAAAAATAATGAGACCTGTCAATTCTATTGTTCAAGTTATTCGTTCATTTGCAGCTTATGTATCATTTCCAGATATATTTTCTGTATCATGTATCACATTTTTATGTACCTTTGTATCTACTTGTAAGAAAAGTTAAACAAACAAAAGTTCATAGAGTGAGTGCATCTGACTTTAATGAACTTGACCATTACGCAGTGAAAACTGGTATAGTCTGTGGAACAAAGAAGACATCCTGACAAGATCTGAAAATGACTCCAACTCGGTCAATATTGGTTCCAAAATTATCACTTTGATCCCAAATTGTAGAAAACATTCTGCTCCACAATTTAAGACAAGATTCATAATTTTCGGAACAATATTGACCTATCTGGAGTCATTTCCCCATGTTGACAGAATGTCCTCTCTGGTTGAACAGACTATATCAATGGCTTCCTTGCTGTAAACCTCATCCCCCTCCCAATCAATAAGTTTGTAGGGGGAAGGGGGTTGAAGGGAGGGGTCAAGGAGTCCCCTTATTTTCACCGAACTCCATTGAGTACCTATGATAATCTGCTGAGTGGCCTGTAATCCCTTGAAGTTTGTTAGGGCCGGCTGACAGTACCAGCTCTCTTCAGATCGAGAATCGAACTTTCACTGTTCTACGTCTATTGTTGTCTTGTTATGGTCGATTTTCAAGTACGGTCTGGTTTCGTGGTTTCGAACACCATGTTGAGGTTTGAGTTATGCTTTTCAGCTATTGGAACTTTCTCAGGGTTGAAAGGCAGCAGTTTCTTCAATATCAGTATCAATAAAAGTCACTGGCTGCTCGTGCCCACGAAACAGGTGAAGTGCTCTACAGTAAAAGATACGGACACTTCAGCTTTTTTGTGGGCACAAGCCACTAGTGATAAAAGTATAGTCAGAGAGTTAGTTGGGTTTTGTATGCTTCCTGTGCGCTCCAATAACTGATGTTGTTGTCATCATCAGACCCAGATGCTGTTATGGTTGTCATTTAGCTAACCGTGGATAATGTTTTTGATAATATTAATTTATAATAATAATAATAATAATAATAATAATAATAATAATAATAATAATAATAATAATAATAATAATAATAATAATAATAATAATAATAATAATAATAAAAATAATAATAATAATAATAATAATAATAATAATAATAATTTTCGTGTAACCTGGCTGGCTCAAATCTGGTGTCAGAGTTTTCAGGTCGTTCCTGATCAATTTCAGGGCGTCTGACATGCCTAAACGACTGTTTTTAGGCAGCCGGGACCGACGGCTCAACGTTTCCATTCAAAACACGGGAAAGTGGCCTGACAAAAATTTCTGGTCTGACCTGTGATAAAAAGAGACAATAAATATGATTTACATAAATATTAGTAGATTACATCAACTTTACAAAATTGTGCTATTCTGTCTGGTCTCAAAACTCAGAAAGAGAATAAAGGCCAAAAGTACTAGTAATTTTTCTATCTGTTAATCTTGAGAATGAGCTAAATGTTGAAAATAATGGAGAATGATGAAAATAATATGCTTAATATGGCTTTTAATTGTGGTGAGACTCTTACGAGTAGGTTTCACATCGCCAATATTTACTACGTCAAATACTGGTCATCCATCCAAGACCAGTCCTCAGTGTTCGTGACAGAACAATCTCAAAGTAGCCACGCTCACTGAGTGGCCAATATACCCCAATATACAGTATATACCCCATATATACAATATATACCCTGTATATACCCCAATATACAGGCCAATATACAGTAAATTTACCTATTTCTTTTCAAGGCTACTGTATGTGTTATGCCTAAAACGTTGAATAATTACAATCAGAGTAAAAATAAAAATATTTTTTTAAAAAGGGTACTCTGATTGTAAGGGTACATCTTAAACCTTCATCATCATTAATCATCACTCATTCATCCTTTGCTTAAAATACTTGGAAACCAAGTCGCAATTGTAAAGAAAGAATAAAGAAAGAAGAATAATTATTCAAAGTTTTGACCCAGTAAATTCTATTCCACGTGATACTGTTTTGTAGTAGGATTCGTTGCAATCTGGAATTTGAATTATTGATAACGGTATTTACTACTGATTTCTCACGGTTATTTATTTCACCAAGATAATTTGATACAATACTGCATTTCTTATATTTCTCTGTTCGCTGTGATGTTAACCCTTAACGGCTACTAATTTGTAATAAATAAGATAATAAATCGTAGTACCCTAAAAAAAGGTTTTTGTTTCAACACTGTGTCTAAAATTATAAAGAGTGATGTAATCTATTATTTTACTTATTGTTAACACTTTAGCGAGTGCTTAAAATGTAACCAAATCCTACAATGCTCCTCCAATACGTCCTCCGTGAGTGCATAACACTGGCAGCTCGTGACCACGAAATAGGTGAAGTGTTGTACAGTAAAAGATACGGGCACTTCACGTGTTTAGTGGGTATCTAAGTACTTGCACATACTCGTAGGCTGTACCTGATCATCAACTCATTATCAACCGTGTGAGAGAGGCCTCTCAACTCGTATCACCTCTTAAGTGTCAATCACTGATCGAGTTCCATTCAAGTCGATCAAAGTTGAATGGAATCGCAATCGATTCAGTCAGTTGTAAGGTCTGTCCAAGCAGAGAAGACATTCTGGCAGGTTGAGAAAATGACTCCAGCTCGATCAATATTTGGTTCGAAAATTATAAATTGTACCTCAAATTGTAGATCAGAATGTTTCCTAAAATTGGAGACCAAATTTATAATTTTTGGAGAAATATAGACCGAGCTGGAGTTATTTTTCCATCTTGCCAGAATGTCTTCTTTGCTTGGAGAGACTGTAGAGTTGAGAGTGTTCACTTTCAATTCGATGTCATTCAGGGTGGGTGAAATGAGATGACGAATCTCCCGGAATGAATTGATGATGACACTTCGACAAGTAATTAAAAGTACTCACTAGATCGAGTTCTTCTCACGTGACTTCAGTGTTCAACTCACTCACTTATACACTTCTCACTCATTCATTGTCACTTACTTTCTCTTTTTCTCTTTCACTCTCTCTCAAGGCCAAGTGTTAATGGAAAGGACATCTTTGTTCTCCTTTCCCAAAAATGGACATCTCTATGTCAAAACTCTTCGAAATGCCGAAAAAATGATCTCACAAAAAATATTTTAGTAGAAAACTCCTGCCAATACTAGGATATGTAGATTCATTTTGGCTATTTTTTGTTGAAAATATGGTATTTTTTGTTGTACAAGGTAATATGTTGATATTCATAACTTGGAAACCAATATCCATGAAACCTTCAAATTGACGGTAAAATATCACAAATACTATTTAATATTTGTCGGCCATGAAGTGAATTTGTCAAGTGTTTTAGTTTAGTTATTATTTAATGATGTTTTGAAATCAAAAATTTTGTTTAAAAATGACTGTTTTAAAAGAACTATAACCCACATGGATCTCCATGTTTTCATTCGTGAGAAATGAGGTTATAATATTGCGAAGTGGAACAAGCCGTTGGGTCTCCCCACTATTAAAAGCATACGATAAATAAATTTATAAATCATGATTTTTTTTCTTCTTGTGAGTTGAAATTTGTGAGCATAGTGAAAGTGGACATTGTGGATAGACATATAACCTACATCTTAAACCTTCATCATCATCATCATTCATCATCACTCATTCATCCTTTGCTTAAAATACTTGGAAACCAAGTCGCAATTGTAAAGAAAGAATAAAGAAATAAATCAAAAATACTATTTCTAAATACTATTTTAGAAAATACTATTTTAGAATTTTAGAAAATTCTATATACTGTTTTTAAATACTATTATTATTGTTAAAAACTTTGTTTCGAATATTGTATCCCAAAAATTGTTTTCAAAGCATATTCAAAAAATTTGTACTGTAAGGAGATATTGAGTAAAATATTTTTTTGGAAAAAGGTTTATTCTTGCTTTATGTTACATTTTATGACAAAATGTGTAATAACTGAAATGCTAGTTCAATTCATTGTGAATCGATTGCCGTTAATTTGGAGTTTCTATCATCTATATTTACCATTCTACAAGCATTTTCATGGAGCGCTACAGGCTCAAAACATCCGCCATTTTGAATCCGCCATAACTCGAGCCAGTCGCGACTCTCAGATGTCCATCAAGTAGTTTGGGTATCCCTAGATACCCCAGAAACATAATATCATGGTCTCTTGCCATCTTCACGAACTTACACACGGAATATTGTTTTACTTCATAAGGAACCGGACCAGATATTGAATCGTCAATATCTCGAAATTAATTTGCCAAAATTGAATTCTAAGGATATCGCTGGAAAGAGGAGAAAATTTCACATCGATTTGAGTTAATACACATGACAAACTCGGTTACTGAGCACTATTTTTAGGGGTCAAAGTTGAAAAATTGTGATGTTTCAAGATTTTATGAGACTCCAAACAGACCTTTCGCGTTTTTTCGCCATAGCCAGTGATTGTGCTGTGGTCAAAATCTGTTCTCCTGTCAAGGAGAGGAACCGGAAACTGGTTATCATATCGGCGCGTTATCACTTACTCCAACGAGCCACATTCTCTTTTTTGTTCTTATTCCCTCTTGTATTACTTCTCCTTTTTTTCTCTTTCATTCCTTCCTATATCCTCCTTTAATCATATCCTCTTATTTCTCCTATTCCTCGTTCTTTTTCTTTCTTTCCCTTCTTACTCTTCTTTGTCCTTTCCTTCTTCTTCTTCTTCTCTTCTTTCTTCTTTTTCTTCCTTCTTCCTTCTTCTTCTTCTTTTTCTTCTTCTTCTTCTTCTTCTTCTTCTTCTTCTTCTTCTTCTTCTTCTTCTTCTTCTTCTTCTTCTTCTTCTTCTTCTTCTTCTTCTTCTTCTTCTTCTTCTTCTTCTTCTTCTTCTTCTTCTTCTTCTTCTTCTTCTTCTTCTTCTTCTTCCAGGTCTTCTTTTCTTCATCTCTTCTCCATCTTTTACTTTTTCTCCCGTCAGTCAGTAAGAGAATTGCCTAGCGGTGACAGAGAGCCCCTTCAAGTTACAGCCAGCAGAACTCTTGAAGTCACTTGAAGCCAGTATAAGTAAAGCTTGAAGTTGAACAATTTTGAAGTCACTCTGCTCCACTCACTTCATTCAGTCAAGCGTCGCCCTACTACTGCTGACACAAATCAGACTCATTAAGCACCAATTCATTGGATAGGAAAAAGAAGAAGAAGAAGAAGGAAGAAGAAGAAGAAGAAGACAGAAGAAGAAGAAAAGAAGAGAAGAGAACAATGAATTAATTTGAAGATGTAATAATAATTAATGTCGTTGGGCTTCAAAGTTAATAATTAACTTCATTATTACATCTATCAATTTTCCAAAATCAATTCGGGAACACAAAATTCAAAATGACTCTGTGCTGTCAATTAAAGGTTTTTTATTCTCAAATGATATATTCATCTCCAATTATTATCTAGTAACTAGAGCTATATCCTATCCAAAAAGAAGACCCTCTGGCAAGATAAGAAAATTGACTCCAGTTCAAGTTATCCTCTTCTTCTCCCTCTTTCCTCTCTCCCTCTCCTCCTCCTCTCCTTCTCCTCTCCTTCTCTTCTCCTCCTCTCCCTTCTCCTTCTCTCTCCTTCTACTTCTCCTCTCCTTCTCCTCCTCTCCTCCTCTCCTCCTCCTCTCTCCTTCTCCTTCTCCTTCTCCTCTCTTCTCCTTCCTTCTCCTTCTCCTTCTTCTCCTCCTCTCCTCCTCCTTCTCCTCTCTCCTTCTCCTCTCCTTCTCCTCCTCCTTCTCCTTCTCCTCCTCCTTCCCTTCTTCTCCTTTCCTTCTCCTCCTTCTCCTTCTCCTTCTCTTCTCCTTCTCCTTCTTCCTTCCTTCTCCTTCCTTCTCCTTCTTCTTCTACTTCCCTTCTCTTCTCCTTCTCCTTCTCCCTTTCTCCTTCCCTTCTCCTCCTTCTTCTCTCCTTCTCCTCTCCTCCCTTCTTCTCCTCCTCCTCTCCTTCTCTTCTCCTTCCCTTCTCCTCCTTCTCCTCTCCTTCTCCTTCCTTCCCCCTCCTCCTTCTTCTCCTTCTCCCCTTCTCCTTCCTTCTCCCTTCTCCTTCTCCTTCTCCTTCTCCTTTCTCCTCCTTCTCCTTCTCCTTCCTTCTCCTTCCTCCTCTCCTCCCCTCCTCCGCCTTCTCCTCCTCCTCCTCCCCTCCTTTTCCTTTTCCCCTCTTCTCTTCCCTCCCTTCCTCTCCATTCCATTCTAATTCTCCCCCTCCTTTTCCCAAATAACTCCTCATAGAGAGGTTTTCTCATACTAGCCTACACCGAAGATAACAGAAGCTCAGAAAATTCTATAAATGTCAAAACTTTCGACCTCCATCACCAGTAAACAGGACTCAATTTTCCAGTGAACCGCGTCCCATTCAATGAATGTAGCCTATGCCATCTTCACAACACAGGCAATGTAAATTCAATCAATGTGAGGGTCCCACTTCGAGTCCCTCCACAAACAGGCAATCTTTTCACAGTGGCTAAATCTTTTGCAAAAAGGGTGGCGTGCCCTGTCAGGGGGTGGGAGGGGGGGGAGTTGAGGGCGTGGGTGATCACCATTTTGGGGCAAAACATTTTTTCTGTGTGTGTGTGTGTGTGTAAAGGGTTTTGTACTACTACAGGAAGGGTGTTATCAACTTTGGGTCACCCTGAAACCCTTCTAAAAGGCGACACTCAATCTTGGTCGGTTGGTGATTCTCTCGACAAATATTTCCCTTTCCCAAGAATGGACATTTATATGTCTAAACTTCGCCTTTTCACTTACACTCCTTATTCATTTTGCAAAACCTCCAATTTAAAATCTGTATAAATTTTGCATTCATTACATCACCGTTTTTCGTATTTTTACTAGAAGTCTCTATTTTGTGAAATTTATAGGATAATTTTGTTTTACTCATTTATATTACAATGTATAATATAAGCCGAATTCTGTTATCTATTTGAATAAAGTAATCTAATCTAATCTAATCTAATTTTCCACAAACCCTCACTCCCTAATATCAAATCAACCTTTTTTTTCTATTCTATTCTATTCTCGCTCTGTTCTCTCTTTCTCTCACTCTCTTATATTCTAATTATATTCTATTTAATCATAATCCATTTATTTACTTTCAATTTTTATTCTTTTTTTGGTACTGTAGTTTATTCCACTATAATACTTACTGATTCTCATTAATATTTTTTTATTCTTCTTTAAATATGTCACTTGATCTAGAATTTCTATTTCACTATTTATTTTTCTTATCTATTGATTTAATTGATGTGTAGCATTCGTACAAAAATTAACGGAGGGTTGAGTGTAAGAGGGGGCCGACTGCGCCCTAACTTCGCCCTCCCAGGATATAAAATGAAGGTAGCCATTCTATTCTATTCTATTCTATTCTATTCTATTCTATTCTATTCTATTCTATTCTATTCTATTCTATTCTATTCTATTCTATTCTATTCTATTCTATTCTATTCTATTCTATTCTATTCTATTCTATTCTATTCTATTCTATTCTATTCTATTCTATTCTATTCTATTCTATTCTATCCTCCTTCTCCTCTTTCTCCTCCTCTCTTCTCCTCTCCTCCTCCTCCTCTTCTCTTCCACCTCCCCTCCTTCTCCTTCTCCTTCTCCTTCCTCCTCCTCCTCCTCCTTCCTCCTCCTCCTCCTCCTCCTCTCCTCCTCCTCCTCTCCTCCTCCTCCTCCTCCTCCTCCTCCTCCTCCTCCTCCTCCTCCTCCTCCTCCTCCTCCTCCTCCTCCTCCTCCTCCTCCTCCTCCTCCTCCTCCTCCTCCTCCTCCTCCTCCTCCTCCTCCTCCACTTCATCCTCCTTTTTCTCACACCCCACACATCACCCACAACTCACCATCCCCATCAGCTCTCAAACCCACCCAACCACCTCCAAGAGTTCACCCAAGCTTTGAAGACCCTCCGTCACAATATAAACAGCATTGCACCGGCGTGTCTTCCCAGCTCACCCGAACATCGTCCACCCGAACGAGAACAGCCGAACTTGGCCGGAAACAGCCGAACTGGCAGTCCAAGTCCCGGCCGCCGTTTAGATGGTGTGACGCGTTGAAGCCGGAAACTCGCTCGCGCGTCGCTATCGCCGTTCTGCGCCGCGGAAAACCGGAAAATCTGGAATTTTCCGGGAGTCGTGAAGTCGTGTGAGAGACCGCACCCGTACGGGGAATTTTGCAAAACGGGGGTTTTCGAAACGATAACGGATTGAAAATGCGTTGGTGACTGTTTCTCGAGTTCTTGCTTTTTAGCTTAAAACTATTGCTAAAAGGGGTTGTGATAAACCAAGTTTTAAACGATTTCAAACTATCAAGTTTATTCCAAATACGGATAAACTATTGAAAACTTGGGAAATTAGTGAATAATACAATCATTAAACTCAGGTTTTGGGAGATTTGAAATGTTTCAAGATTAAAATAGAAGAAGTGTTTGAAAAAACTATCCGATTTTCGATTAAAAAATACTCAATTCGAAAAATATTTCTACTAAACCAAGTTCATTATACTGTTATTGAAACTTAGGTAAATTGAGATTTTCCTCATAGAAGTAGTACCTAGAGAAGCAACATTTGAGCATTGAACAGAAATATTACTTGTTCCCATTTTGATAAATTGTGCGAGTTACGAATTGAATGAATATAATCATAATCATATAATTATCAGGATAATCATTATAGTAGGAATCTGTTGGGGAAATCTACAAATAGAAGCAATTTTCTATTCTTATCGTGTTCAGGGAATCAGTTGTGAAGAACAGGAATTAGAATCTATTAACATCTAGTAATTGTGTCTTGTAAAAGTAGATTTATTTATTATTGGGGATAAACAAGTAGATAATATCAGTGTTTTGTGTGTTGATAGAATAATTTAGAAGCAATTTTCAAGTGATCGCTTTTGTAGAAGTGTGACTTTACTTGTGGAGAGAAAATTGTGATTAGAGAAATTCAGCAGCTTGGAATCCCAGTTGATAAGGTAAGAATCTTTCATAAATATTAGCCTTATAACTAATTATTACTCATTACTAAGATCTTATACAATCACTGTAGGCTACTTATCACCTATTTGTACTTCGTTTTTCAATTTTTCGAAACAATTTGATGAGCAGGTTAGGATTTTTATTGAACTAATTCATCAGTGATTAATTATATTCCATCTTACCGTAAGGAAACTCCTTAATGACAATAAATTGTCATTATTATCAATCAGAAAAAAGATTGATTCCCAATTTGAACGCCCTGAAATTCTAAATTTAGTCAGATTCTATTCTATTGTAATATTGTAAGGCGTATTCTGAATAAATATTCAGCGCGGATCAATTAGGATTCATAGTAATTAGAAACAATGAGTAACAATAATTAGGTTAAATACTTATTATTCAAATTCCTGGCTTTTTCTATCATTATTCAAGATTTTGAAGTTCTATCAAAATTATTTTGTAGCAAAGAAGAAATTTCATGATATAGCCCAACAAAACAATTGAACTATAATAATAAAAAATTATAAGTATTATAATATTATTGTGATTTTTTTGGTACGTACTTGTTTCTATAACGTTTAGGATTCATTATGCATAGTCACTAACGTTTTACTACGAAATTCTGCATTACAATGATTATGCATATTAGAAATCTCGCAAATGCAAGTTGTGATATTTGAGTTTTGATTGATTCTGAAGGTTCTTCCGTATTTACACGGAGCAAGTTAGCATTATTCTTTTATTTTCCTACAAAACTAACACATTATCGAGGTGAAATAGCCTGAGGTGATTAGAGACAGAACATCGATAATATATCGACAAACGTCCTAAAATTCTGAATTCAGTCAGATTCTATTTAATATTCCATTTGGGCGTAACATAATTAATCCCTATTAATACTCTCGAATTCATAATATTAGATTTACACTTATAATGATAAAATAGATAAATCAGTTTGTAATTATTGACTCCTGGTGCAATTGAAGAGCATAATTTGTCTGTGTTTTCACCTATCAGTATAATTGTGATGTATCTAATGAATAAAATAAATAATTTCCAATAATTCTCCAATAACTAATCAAACTTCTCAATCAATATAAAGCAATGAACCGTGATACCAATAAATTATGGATTAATAAAACAGGCATCGTGAATTCTGAGTAAAGTGAATCCATTAATAACGTTACTGGTGTTACTCTTTGAGAAGTTTCCTCATAATAAATATTAGTCAAGTCATGAAAAGGATTTGATAATTTGATGAAAAAAGTTGTATTGATTAATAAATTTGACATTCTATTTCTGTGATCTATGGATCCTATCCATCCCTTTCAATCAGAATAATAATGTATTTCTGGCGTTCAACAAAAAGTGGTTCATAGAATAGTTCAAAATAGTTTCAAAAGTTAAAAAGTGGTTCATAGAATTGTTCCATAGAACATAGGCTATCGTATTATAAAAAATTAACATATCCATTATCCGTATCACTTCATAATAAAGTAATCATACAAATCATATGATAGTCTTCATATTTTGAAATAAGTATTCTTCCAAAACACAATATTATCATGAACTGGGTTAGTCGGGCTAGTTTAACCTAGAGGTTCAGTGCGTTACAACCTTCAGTCCGCTAGCAACGCCTGGTTTTGGGTTCGAATCCCGGTAGGCATTGGTTTTTTCACCTCATTAATCAACCTTGCAATCAATATTAATCACTCACGTACATATAGTCCGTTCAAGCAAAAGAGCCTCTGGCAAGATCATAAAATGACTCCAACTTGGTCAATATTTGTTCAAGAATTATAAATATGGTCTTTATAGTAGATCAAATTGTTTTCTACAGTTTCAGATCAAATTGATCATTTCCGATCCAATATTGACCAAGCTGGAGTCATTTCCCCATCATGTAAGATGCTCTTCTTTGCTTGGTCAGACTATACAAGCAAAAGTGCTAACGTGAGTATCATACGCAGTTTCACGCAACTGAAAACTCTGACACCAGACCTCAGCCAGACTAAAAGGTCATACGGTAGCCTATTAATATTTTTATAAAACGCAATTTTAGAAAAAAATCAAATTCCAATCAGATGCGTATCCAATTCAAATCGAATACATGTTGAATTCTAATCAAATGCATATCAAATTCAAATCGAATTCATATCAGAACAAGATATAAATGAGAAACAGTATATAAGTATTCGCTGAAATAGATGGAAAGTCCATCCTGGTGTATGAATTCAAAGGCGCCGTTTTCGAAAAACACAATTTTTGGCATTGTGTTATTCGCCATTTTCTCTGCCATACTTGATTGGATTTTTTTCGTTGATGGCTCAAATTGTAGGGAATAATAAGGGTATTATACCCACGAATTTTCAAAACGATCACGTTATTGGTCGATTTGTAGTGATTTTTCAAAATTTTCATCCCCTAATTTCACCCCCTACCCTTGGACCAATTTGGCTGGTTAACGAACTTGACCGAGATATTAACACTAATGATTTTTGTGCAAAGTTTGGTTGCTCTCCGACAAGCCCTTCGGGAGTTATCGTGTTAACAAGAAACTGTACATATATAAATATATATATAGAGATATATGAATTTGAACGGACATCAGATTCGTGTTCTAGGGGCTCGGAAACGTGTGAAAAATATATCACATCATAAATTTTCGATTGTCAAATTCCAATCAGATGCGTATCGAATTCAAATCGAATGCATGTCGAAATCGATTCAAATGCATATCAAATTCAAATCGAATTCATATCAGAACAAGATATAAATGAGAAACCGTATATAAGTATACGCTGAAATAGAAGGGAAGTCCATCCTGATGAAATAATCTAGAACAAGTCACTGGCGGCTCGTGCCCACGGAACAGGTGAAGTGCCTGTATCTTTTACTAAACAGCACTTCACCTGTTTCGTGGGCACGAGCCGCCAGTGGAACAAGTACGTTTCTCTAAATCGCCATCGAACATTGTCAAACTCGAATCTGATTGGCTTGTCAGCTAATACTGGTAACTCCCATTTCCAGAAGGGGGAGGAGTCAAACAACTGATGAGTCATCCAATCGCGTTATTGCAATCGACTAATCAAGTCAATTCGACGAATTTATAACTTATAATTATAGTAGAGTATGGGTAGTCTGTCCAAGCAAAGAAGACCCTCTGGTAATATGAGAAAATGACTCTAGCTCGGTCAATATTGGTTCAAAAATTATTGTTTTGGTCTAAAATTGTAGATCAGAATGTTTTCTACAATTGGAACTAAATCAGTAATATTTTTGAACCAATATTGACCGAGCTGGAGTCATTTACTATTCTTGCCAGGCTCTTCCTTGCTTGGAGAGTCTATAACTCATTATATGCAGCAATTTCGTTACAAAGTAGTTCACTTTTAACTTATAATTTACGTTCACTAGTGACAATTCTGTTATATTTCTTCGAGTGACATTTTTCAGTCGAGTAAGTGCCAAACAGTCATTGATGATTTATCAAACAGTGATTCATCATACAGCGGTTGATGAATGACTGTTAATTTTTCTCAGCTCTCTCAGGACAGTCGGCGAGCTATTTCAAATTTAAGAATGGCAAGGAATTTTATCAATGCAACGCCACTCGTAATTCATAGAGTAACAAATGACAGAGCTTGTATTCATGAAATAATTCAATAATAAGATTAATCGTCTAGAGGAGTAAAAAACAGAATAATATAATTCGCCGCATACATAATTTGTCTATAGTCTGTCCAAGTAAAGAAGGCCCTCTGGCAAGATGGGAAAATGACTCCAGCTCGGTTGATATTGGTTCAGAAATTATTGATTACGTCTCAATAGTAGGAAACATTCTGATCTACAATTTGAGACCAAATCAATAATTTTTGAACCAATATTGAGCGAGCTGGAGTCATTTTCTCATTTTGCCAGACGGTCTTCTCTGCTTGAACAGACTCTTCAAATTTAAGAACACTTCTCTTAAATTTCCTTCTTTTCTTCCTCCTCAATTTCCACATTTATCTCTTTCTTTTCACCCATTTTATTCCTCTCATTTTCTCTATCATCACAATTTTCCTCTCTCTAAAATACGAAATGCGTCGACTTACAGAGCTTTGTTAAAATAAACCAACTTTATCGAACCACCAGTCCGCACTCCATGTATTATTTCACCAATTCCCTAAGGTCCATGCATACATAGCGTTAGCTTGTAGCCTACTCTATAAATTACATAAGTGCATGCATGCAAATACTCCCTCCCATTCACTCCCCTTTACATGTATTCATACTAGCTAACACTTATTATACATAGGTACTCATATTCATATATATAATAGCTTACATGATTTTTAATAAGTCCATGTATATACTTCATTTATTAATCTATACGTATAAAAGCGAAATGGCACTGACTGACTGTCTGACTGACTGATTCATTCATTCATCACCAGAACTAAAAATCCACTGAACCGAATGCGTTCAAATTTGGCAGGCATGTTCAGTTGGACGTTTAGACGCTCGCTAAGAACGCATTTTGAAAACTTTTCAAGAATACGCCAAATATTAAAGTTTTTCTATAGTTTTTCGGCGTTTTCTGAATTTTTTCGAAAACCAATCGGAAGAAAATGTTGATATTTGGTAGGTAGGTTCAGATAACGTCTAGAAATGTTGAGTTGAGATATTTTTGAATT
>CM029550.1:50992014-51022014 GCA_017141385.1 Sogatella furcifera | reverse complement strand
ATCTTGCCAGAGGCTCTTCTCTGCTTGGACAGACTATAGCAACCAAGTGTTATTGAATGGTATATAGATTTGAAAATTTCAAAAAGTAATCACAATACTGCAAGGATTAAGGGTGTAACCGAAATTGTGGTATTCACAATCTGATTAATATCGGTTAAATTGAATTGGTTCAATCGTGAGATTATTTTGGCTCATCACAACTGAAATGATTAATTTTGAAGGTTTCGAAACGTGAATTTAGGTATAAGTTACCTGAATGTTACTTATGGAATAATCAGAGACAATTGACATCTGACAGCTAACAGCTGTTAGCAGGTTACATCACGTACAAGAGACAGACGATAGTTTTTGGCGTCCGCTTATCGTCGGTTGAGCATAGCTTTAAATTGCTCAGATGTAGTACTTTTTCTACCAAATGAGAAACTGATAATCCATCACCTTTCATCATTAATTAATGATAATTAATTGTTCCTAATTTTTCAAAAGTTAAAATACCTTACTATTTTAGTCAGTAGTCAACTAATTTATCAATTTAATTTGTAACAAAACCGATAACGTTACCCATTCCACCTAAACATGGAAAATCCACAAATTTTTCTCTCCATTGGAAAAATCATAAATATAACCACACAACACAATTTTAAAAAATTTAAAAATCGATGAGTTCAAGATAATAAATCAACTTTACTCAGTCATAAGTATTGGATCAGCAATGATGGATTCTACATGTAGGCCTATGTGATTCATCACCCTTTTTAAAACTTTCAAGAATATCTCTATCATCCATTGATATAACCTTTACCACGAAATTGTTGATTATTTTGTTGAATTTCAGAAATGCATGTAGCATGTTCAATCTTTCAAACAACATAAATAAATAGAATTTTATCATACAAAATTTATGCATCATACAATAACATTTATTAACAAAATTAGAATCTCTCTCTTCTGCATCGACTTTACACTGTTATACGACTGTGATACATATAATAATAATCATGAGCACATAAAAATAACTCATATAATTTTTGATGATCACAAAATTGTTGTAAAAATCTACACAAAAATGAAATTAATTTTCTAAGAATATTAGTTTGAACACCCAATCAAGCATTATAATAACAACAAATCACCATTAAATAATATATTATTATATATATGACAATGAGAGTTATTCACACAAATAGAAAAGAATATCTCTCTTACATTATCACAATATTAATAAGCAATTTCGTTACGCTAACACATAAAATGCAGAAATACATTAATTCAACAAACCATTCATGATCATACATAATAAGTGCAATATTATTGTCAGAATAGGGATATCTCTTCCCTAATTTATCACAGCCATAATAACTAGAGAACAACTATGAACAGTGGCGTAACAGCCGGGTCCAGAGGGCCCGCAATGCGGGTGGTCCCGAGAGCCTGGGAGGCCAGCGAGCCGGTGAGCTGGAAATGACACTGAATATGAAGAAGACCTCATCATAGATTTTCTCCATCGAATGCTAAGTTTTAGAAGGGCTCTTCAATAATTATTAGAAATATCGAATAAGGAAACAGTGAAATAAGTCCAATAAGTACAAAGGATAAGTGAACTTTTATGAATTGAGTATTACTCCACTGGCGGCTCGTGCCAACCAAACAGGTGAAGTGTCCGTATCTTTTACTGTACAGCACTTCGCCTCTTTCGTGATCACGAGCTGCCAGTGGAATAACTCTATATTGCTTGCATTGTCCCAGATGTATGCATAGCATACATTTTGTTTTTAACTATAACAGTAACGGAAGCTCTGCTGAAAAGTCATTCTCAAAATTAAAATCGAACAAGGTCCAAATGTCCAATGTCCAATTGAACAACCTTCCAAGTGTCATGTCACAAAAAATACTCAGTGGGCTCAGCTTATTAAGTATTGAAAGTAAAGTGGCTAGAGAAATTTATTCGAAACGGACCATTCAAGCATATTAAGCTTCTTCCAACTTAAAAAGATCTTTAAAATTCAAGTAAATACATTCGTGTCATTTTTCTTTTCTACATTCCTTTTCCTTGTTCTACAGGAGTTTTGTCGTATGGTAATATAAATATATATATTTTTTAATAAAATATTTTCATGCTCTGCTGAATGTTTGTTATTGTGCCTAAAGATTCGTAGTAACCCAATGTCATTCATTTGTAATGTAGGTCAACAATTATTGAAATTTAACTTATGCAAAGATAAAACTTACAAAAATTCAATATTTCAGTGCATGGTAACTGTACGAGAACCTTCAAATGAAATCTATTTTTTTGTAACAAATTTAATTTTGATATCTACTACGGTACTGTAAATAGTAGCGGATTTAGAACCGGACAGCTCAAGCCACGCGGTTCTAGCTGCCGCTTGGAAATCGTACTTTTAAATTCAATTCTATTGGTGGCTGACAAATTCCTCACACTCTGTCACTAATCACAAGCCAGTACAAGTCCACGCCCACAACGCCCTCTCATTGGCTGATACCAATACGTCATCATGGCGGAGCTTGAAGGCGTGCCTAATAGGAGTCGAAGCGAATCACCCTATTGCTACTGCTATCTGCTGGCTGAATTCGGAACTTCAGAAATCTCGCACACGGCGACAAAACACCACGCGAGGGCCCTGCTGTATAACAATGTATAAAACCAACTAATCCAGTATAAATTATTATATGATTTAAAAATTTTTTGAAGGCCTATGTAACATCTAATGATTGGAAAGCTTGCTCGTTTCTAGCAAAATGGAAGGGATTTCAAACTAGCAAGCTATAATTTATTGATTGTTAGATCTGACATAAGCTTTAATATTTAATGATCAAAATAAACGAAGACTTTTTTGGCATAAAACAATCCTATATACATTAATAAGGTACATTATGCGTCAAAGTAGTAAAAAATCCATGAATCAAAGTCACTTTGAGGGGCCCGTAAAAATATGCTTGCGGAAGGGCTCGAAAAAAACTGTTACGCCACTGACTATAAACAACACATTTCTCAACGAAATAACAGAAGATCAACTACAAAAAACGCAGTTATAGACTACATGAGCTCAATATTCTTAACATAGGCCTATATCATGTCTAATCACCCATAATCATACATTAGTAATGATTATTGACAAAATTAAAATCTCTCTTATCTAAATTATTAAAAAATTGATTGTTTGCTCATCACACTACTAATCAAAATTTTTCAGGAATATCTCTCTGTATTCCACTGAATTCTTAATCACAAAATTGATGAGCATTTCGTTGATCAACTTCACAAAATGTACACAAATCGCGAAAACTCAATCTCCCACGCACAATATTGATTGAATCCCTAATAATTATTCATCGTAAATGCCCCAAATGGACAGAGTTAATACCGGATAACAAGCTGTACGAATTGAAACAACACGAAAGGCGTCAGTGACAAAACATGCAGTCTATACAAGCAAAGAAGACATTCTGGCAAGATGGGAAAATAACTACAGCTCGGTCAATATTGATTCAAAAATGATAAATTTGTTCTTAAATTGTAGATCAAAATGTTTCCTACAATTTGAGACCAAATTCATAATTTTTGAACCAATATTAACCGAGCTGGAGTAATTTTTCCAACTTGTCAGAATGTCTTCTTTGCTTGTACAGACTGTACGCGTCACTTCCATGTTTTTCCATGGATTAGAATCGTAACATTGTTGACATCCATGGAAGCAGCAGCTGTTATCCATTACAGCAGATAAAAAACGAGTAAATTCAAGCTACAGACTGTCGAAGCAAAGAAGACATTCTGGCAAGATGGTAAAATGACTCCAGCTCGGTCAATATTGGTTCGAAAATGATCAATTTAATCTCAAATTGTAGGAAACATTCTGATCTACGATTTGAGAGTGAATAAATCATTTTTGAACCAATATTGACCGAGCTGTAGTCATTTCACCATCTTGCCAGAATGTCTTCTTTGCTAAATGTAAGCACCAGTAAATATAAGCTATAGACTGTCCAAGCAAAGAAGACATTCTGGAAAGATGGTAAAATGATTCCAGCTCAGTCAATTTTTGTCAAAAAGTTATAAATGTGGTATCAAATTGTAGAAAAAACACTGATCTACAATTCGAGACCAAATACATAACTTTTGAACCAATATTGACCGATCTGGAGTCATCTTCACATCTTGCCAGAATGTCTACTTTTCGTGGACGGAACTGTCTAAAATCAGCGGTATTGATTGGCTGATAGCAATTTAATTGGATAATGGATCTGGGTTTTCACACGGCATACAACAGGTGATGATTTTGTGTTGTTGGGTTTGTTTTATCAGTGGGAGGTTTTTTCAGTTGTGGGTTTCAAAGTTTTGTGGAATGGGGAATGGAAATTTTGTTTTGATAGACTATATATTTTTTTTGACTGAGGCCAAAGAATATGGAGAGACTTTATATTCACTACAGTGACTTATATAGTCACTGTAATATTTACTGCTGAGGTGCCCTTTTCACAATTAAACTCAGGGAAAGCTATTAGTGCTCATATAATAGCTGATTGTATCTAATTAGTACACCAGTAAGATTATATGTTACTAGCCGGCAGGCTCGCTTCGCTCGCCTTCACCGCCTAGCCAGGGGGCTCCGCCCCCTGGACCCCCGACAGTATCAGCAGTGTCAGTGAGTCAAACAGACTCGCTTCGCTCGCCTGCAAAACCTCTGTCAGTGTAAGCTGAAACAAACAGGCTCCCTTCGCTCCCCTGCAAATTCCGTTCAGAAGGGATTCGAAATTTATTGAGCACAGCATTTCTACACCTAATTTGGACCTGTTTACCTAATTTCAATATTTTTGCCAATTTGTTCTAGAAAAATCTAAGAAAAACTCCGAAAATTCCAAAAAATAGTAAAACGCTAATATTAAGCGTAACCTTGGGAAGTATATCGGTCATAGTTTGAAACTTGATCCAATATCTTCCAAATTAGTTCATCTATAATCTCGCTGAACCATTGAATTTACAGTTAGGATTTCGTATCAAGGCGGAAGATATGCAACCCGCGACACATCTACAATTTTGAAACCCTGATTACTGGCGTAATCTTGAACGGATTGCGAAACTAATTGAACACAACATTTCTAGACCTTATCTGAACCGGCCTACCAAATATCAACATTTTCTACCGATTGGTTCTCGAAAAAATGAGGAAAACGCCGAAAAACTCTAGAAAAACTAAAATATTTGACGTATCCTTGAAAGGTTTTTGAAATCCTTTCTTAGCGTGCGTCTAAACGTCCAACTGAACATGCCTGCCAAATTTGAACGCATTCTGTTCAGTGGATTTTTAGTTCTGGTGATGAATGAATGAATCAGTGCCATTTCGCTTTTATATAATATAGAGATTAGCTTGCAGTGATGGAAACCTACCCTGAGTAGTAATTTCATGTTTTTGAAAGCTCAAGGATTCTTGGTTCGATTGTTATGTCTACGTAACAAATGACTAAAAATATGATTATTTGAATTACTAATATTATTTCTGGTGGAAATCCAGTTAAAGATTGATGAAAATTGAAAACGTAGATGATTGTAAGCATTGTTGTACTGAGTAAATTCATTAAAAAGCGATCAAGTACCATTTTGATAAATGAATTAAATGTAATTTTCAGGTTAGAATTTGACGATTACAAAATCTATATTATAGTCTGTCCAAGCAAAGGAGACATTCTAGCAAGATGGGAAAATTACTCCAGCGCGGTCGCTATCGGTTAAAAAATTGTAAATTTGATCTCAAATTGTAGATTAGATTTTTCCTGAAAGATTAGATGAAAATGAGAAAACAAAAATGGCGGCTGTGTGAGTAATTGAGGACTTTCGGACATTTTGAAAATGATATTTAGGTATGTTTTCTAACAAGAACAATACCCTGAAATGCTACACACTACTTCTGAAACACTCTGTATATTAATTTAATTGATATAAATGATGGTACAAAATCTGGGAGGGAAAGGAATCTTCAGATTTCAAGTTGAAAAATATGAGGAGAAGCGACCATCAACGAAAATCAGTAGAAAGATTGTACCAAGAGCAGGAAAAAGAGCAATTCAAGTATGAAATTGGAGTGGAACCGATTCTTATCGTTTCCGATGATAATATGATGGGAAAGTGAACTACTATTTCCGAGTCTCGATTCCGTGATCCCAGCCAGTCATCGGAGCGCGCGGGAATCTTTGAAATATGAAGGGATCACGACAATATTATTTGATTGAACAGAGTTTATGGTGAGATCAAGCTGAACACTTATCTGTGGTCTGTAATTCTTCCTCTTCTTCTTCTTCTTCTTCTTCTTCTTCTTCTTCTTCTTCTTCTTCTTCTTCTTCTTCTTCTTCTTCTTCTTCTTCTTCTTCTTATTCCTTTCTCCTTCTACTCCTTGTCCTCCTCCTTCTTCTTCTTTTCTCTCCTTCTTCTTTCTTCTTCTTCTCTTCTTCTCTTCTTCTGTTTCTCTTCTCTCCTCCTCCTCTCCTCCTCCTTCTCTCTTCTTCTTCTTCTTCTTCTTCTCCTTCTTCTTCTTCTTCTTCTTCTTCTTCTTCGTCTTCTCCTCCTCTTTCTTCTTCTTCTTTCATCTTCTTCTTCTTCTTCTCCTCCTGCTTCTTCTCCTTTCTATTTTTCTCCTTCTCCTCCTCCTCCTACTACTACTCCTCCTCCTCCCACCGCCTACTCTGTCCTCTTCTTCTTTTTGTTCTTCTTCATCCTCTTGTTCTCCTTCATATTCTTCTTCTTCTCCTTCTTCTTCTTCTTCTTCTTCTTCTTCTTCTTCTTCTTCTTCTTCTTCTTCTTCTTTTTTGTCTTTCCCTCCTCCTGCTTCTTCTCTTTCTTTCTCTCCTCCTCCTCCTCCTCCTCCTTCTTCTTCTTCTTTCCTTCTCCTTCTCTTACTCTGTCTCCTTCTTCTTCTTCTCTTCTTCTTCTCTTCTTCTTCTCTTCTTCTTCTTCTTCTTCTTCTTCTTCTTCTTCTTCTTCTTCTTCTTCTTCTTCTTCTTCTTCTTTTCTTCTTCTTCTTCTTCTTCTCTTCCTTTTCTTCTTCTCTCTTCTTCTTTCTTCTTCTCTTCTTTCTTCTCTTCTTCTTCTTCTTCTTCTTCTCCTCTTCTTCTTCTTCTTCTTCTTATTCTTCTGTTCCTCCTCCTCCTTCTTCTTCTCCTCCTCTTAATCCTCCTCTTTCCTCCTCTCCCTCTCCTTCTCCTCTTCTCCTTCTTCTCCACCTTCTCCTTCTCCTCTTCCTTCCTTCTCCTTCCCCTTCTCCATCTCGTTCTCCTCCTCTTTTCTTCTTATTTTCCTTGAAGTTTTCCCTCATTCTTCTCGATTTGTTGAATGATTTCACCCACTCTTCACGATTTCCCGAAGGTTTCCAGGATACTCCCCTCCTATCACGTTTATCACTATTTCTGAGTGTTTCTCCACAATCCCGACCAGTTACTTAAAGGGTAAGACCTAATAAAAGGGCTCATTGTGCCAGCTGGGGTGTGAATGAGCTCCAGCAAGGAGCCGTTTCCTAGCTGTTATAAAGGGATTGACGGAGTTGGGGTTGTATGTGACCTTACCCAAGTGATAACTCTTTATTTCCGAATCAATCTCGTCCCATCATGATCCAACCTCCTACAAGCCACAAAACTCTTGTCGGTATAGTCTGTCGAAGCAAAGAAGACCCTCTGGCAAGATGAGAAAATGACTCTAGCTCGATCTATATTGGTTACGAAATTATCAATTTGATCTCAAATTTTAGATCAGAATTTTTCCTTCGATTGAGACCAAATCAATGATAATTTTGAACCAATATTGACCGAGCTGAAGTCATTTCCTCATCTTGCCAGAGGGTCTTCTTTGCTTGAACAGACTGTAAGATGTTGACTGATATTGAAGAATTGAGGGGAAACCCGTCAAAGGAGGAAAACCATCCTATCTAATGAGGGAAGGTAAATCTCATAGTATAAATGATTATATTCATGATGCAAATTTGAACTTGTAATCAATACCTTCCACTGGCCCACTAAACAGGTGAAGTGCTGTACATTAAAAGATACGAGCACTTCCCTTTTTTCGTGGGCGCGAGCCGCCAGTGGAAGATATGGTTACAAGCTCAACTTTGCATTATACATATTATCATTTATACCATTTATATTATTTATTAAATTTATACTACTGGTTGCAAATTGAGATGGATTTGAGACAAGCTCATAATTTGTGTAATGAATAAAAATGAATGAATTTATCCGTTCTGTATGAGAGGGGAATTTACTTCTTTTGTTAAACAGAGAATAATTTATTGTTGAACCTTTTGTGTTCTGAAAAAGGGGTTGGATAGTCATTGAAAGAAATAAATGAAATGAAAAATCAAATACCTTTTTTTTAAAACTTTAGAAATATCATTTTACAGACATGTTTCGGGTCTAAGCTCATTGTCAATGTAATAAGAATAATAATAAAATAACTTTTTTTTAAAAAATGGGTATTCGATTTTTCATTTTATTTATCATTGAAAGAGTTAATTTAATGAGAACTAGTGGTATCAATCATTATAAAATTAAATGAGAATTTTCAGAGATGCAATGTTAATGGTCATAGTCTAAGCAAAGAAAACCCTCTGGCAAGATGGGAAAAGATGACTCCAGCTTGGTAAATATCCGTTCAAGAATTATAAATGTGTTCTTAGTAGTGGATAAAATTGTCTCCTACAATTTGAGATCAAAATCATTACTTTTGAACAAAAATTGACCGAGCTTGAGTCATTTTTCCATCTTGCTAGAGGGTCTTCTCTGCTTGGAAAGACTTATACCATTACACCTCTAAAAATTTTCATTTGAATTTTCTAATGATAATTTTCTCCAATTTCCATGATTAACTCTTTAATTATGATTCAACCCCTTGTTTAGAACACAAAATATATTAACAATAATTATTATTCCCTGTGATAGGAAATGACAATTTCCCACTCATACGAAACAGATAAATTATTTATTCGTTCAATCCGCCGCAAAAAAAACACATGGAAATGAAGGCTAGGCTCTAATTAGAGTTCATGCAACACTGCATACAAAAGAGGAAATTTTTCCAGGGAAACATGCATGTGATAAATTATTCAAATAAGCTGAATCAGTAATGCTCCGAACAATTTTTCCACGCGCTGAATAATCTGTCGAGCATGCATTTCCATGAATAAAGTGTCGGAAATTGAGTTTTTTTGCAATGTAACAGCGCTGAATGTGTAAGAAAATGCTCCACTGATAACTGTAATTCTTTAAATAATTTCTTATTGGTTCTTTTCTACTTGGTAGCAGATCTGGGGATCGGACTCCCCATGTTTTGTAACTGTAAAGATGGAAAATATTTCTATCTAGATAATTGATCCCTAAATATAGTCTGACCAAGCAAAGAAGAGCCTCTGGCAAGATGAAAAAATAACTCCAGTTGGTTCAAAAACCATTGATTGATCAGAAATTGTAGATCAGAATGTTTCCTACAATTGAGACCGAATCAATAATTTTTGTACCAATATTGACCGAGCTGGCGTCATTTTCTCATCTTGCCAGAGGCTCTTCTTTGCTTGTTCAGACTATACAATTATGGATTTTGGAATGATTTGATGAAATGAAATATAAATTTTTGAAATAAGAGTGAGTGGAAGATTGGTTGAAAAATGTAGAATAAGTTGATTGCTACTTGAGTATTGTTTGTTCAAGTATAAAAGTACTTTTTTACTTTTTATGAAATAAAATAAATCATACTAAATAAAAATAAAAATAAATAAATAAATCACATAGGCTACTTCTTATGAAAGTATGTGATTTTGTATTATTATATGCAGATGCTTATGATAATTTGTATCGTTTATTTGTATGTTTATTATTCGAACGAATAGAGAATTTCCACAATTTAAATTCAATTCTAAGTGTATTCTTTTGTTTGGAACTTATTGAGGAGTGATGGAGTGATGGTACAGCTGACACAGAAAAGTGAGGCATTCTCGTCTGCTCCTCTTGAGCTTCAACAGCTGATGTAATCAATATCAGAGTTGTCATTCAGCTATGTCTAGGTAATGTAGTGTGTAGGTATTTTAATTGAAAGAGACAATAAATACTTTGAATCAGCTATTAGTAGGTTACATCACGTTCAAGTGGCTCGCCAAGTGAAGTGCCCGTATCTTATACTGTACAACACTTCACCTTTTCCCATAGCGCGAGCCGCCAGTGTGCTTGAATCGCCATTTTGTAACCTTTGCATGAAAACTCTAATCGGGGAGGGGCGCGGCCAATGGCAGACGTTCGCTGTGATTGGTTCAAGCAACTACCAATAGCGGTGCTCGACCATCTGTATGGATACTGCTGCTCTCTACCTCAAGTTATTGTAAACAAGAGATTGATAATGGTGTAGCAACTGAAACCGGTAACTCAATTTCCTACTGAATCTGTTGTTTGACAATATCTTGTATTTTCATTTAATATGGGTAACTACCGCAATATCATTTCCACAACTACTTAAAACGAAATAAACATTATTCTTAACAAGTTCAAGAGGTTTAGATTAGATTAGATTAGATTTCTTTATTCATTTAGATAGCAACAAAATATTCATGCTTAGTTTCTAGATTACAAGAGTCATTATTAAATCTAATTATTCTATTATTTTTACAAGTTACACACTGATTTCGATATTTTACACTACAATTTTTACAGGATATTCTATAATCTATTCAATGAGAGAGGTTATATATGAATGCAAAAATCCTAGAACAATTATCCAAACAATATGCGTTATCCAAACAGACGTGCCTCTACCACCACTGTTGTAACGGTGACCGGTTCCTCTGAATTCAATTCATGAGCCTCAAAAATCGCTTCCCGGTGGTTCGGAACCCACCTAAAGCAGTAGGTCCATTCATCTCTCATCATCATCCTTCCCATTACCCACGCACAGGCCAAAGAGCCCATGTGGGCATCACCCACAAAAAAAAATTGTTATAGGCTGAAATATTATGTGAACCACTAAAACAACGTTAAGAGAGGACATATTTATTACTTAGAAACTACTAGTATAATTTCTCAAAAAAGACAATATAAAAGCAATCAAGAATCAAAGTGAGGGAATCGTGAAAATAGGGATAAGAAATGGAGCACGAAAATATACTGTAGTCAGTACAATATGTACTAGCAAAGATGAAGACATTCTGAAAAAGGGGAAAATGACTGCAGCTCGGTCAGTATTGCTTCGAAAACTATAAATTTGGTCTCAACTTGTAGAGCAGACTGTTTCCTACAATGTGGAACCTAATTTATAACTTTTGAAACAATATTGACCGAGCTGCAGTCATTTTCCCATTTTGCCAGAATGTCTTCTTTGCTTGGACAGACGTTAATAGAATTCGAATTCGCAAGCAGCTAAGGATATGGTGTAGGTTCAATGCAGTTAATGATGGAGAAGATAAACTGAAAATTCAAACAATTACATGAATTAAGAAGAAGAAGAAGAAGAAGAAGAAGAAGAAGAAGAAGAAGAGAAGAAGAAGAAGAAGAAGAAGAAGAAGAAGAAGGAGGAGAAGAAGGAAGAGGAGAAGAAGGAGGAGAAGAAGAAGAAGAAGAAGGAGGAGGAGGAAGAAGAAGAAGAAGAAGAAGAAGAAGAAGAAGAAGAAGAAGAAGAAGAAGAAGAAGAAGAAGAAGAAGAAGAAGAAGAAGAAGAAGAAGAAGAAGAAGAAGAAGAAGAAAGAAAGAAGAAGAAGAAGAAAGAAGAAAGGAGAAGAAGAAGAAGAAGAAGAAGAAGAAGAAGAAGAAGAGATAAAGAAGAAGAAGAAAGAAGAAGAAGAAGAAGAAGAAGAAGAAGAAGAAGAAGAAGAAGAAGAAGAAGAAGAAGAAGAAGAGAAGAAGAAGAAGAAGAAGAAGGAGAAGAAGAAGAAGAAGAAGAAGAAGAAGAAGAAGAAGGAGAAGAAGAAGAAGAAGGAAGAAGAAGATGAAGAAGAAGAAGAAGAAGAAGAAGGAGAAGAATTAGAAGGAGAAGAAGAAGAAGAAGAAGAAGAAGAAGAAGAAGAGGAGAAGAAGAAGAAGAAGAAGAAGAAGAAGAAGAAGAAGAAGAAGAAGAAGAAGAAGAAGAAGAAGAAGAAGAAGAAGAAGAAGAAGAAGAAGAAGAAGAAGAAGAAGAAGAAGAAGAAGAAGAAGAAGAAGAAGAAGAGCAAATACTGTAATATAATCGTATTTTCAGCTTGTATGACCGATAAGATCTTCCCATTAGAAGTAGTAGAAGGGTTAATATGTGCGTATGTCGTTCTCTGTAATTGGAAATTACTTTGAATGGGAAATGGCCGTTTTCTGAACTTTGGAATAGGATTCAACTGTTTAAACGCGCAATAGGCTACATTGTTCAGAAAATCTAGCTTCTACTGTCGGATTAGATTGTATTCAATTACTTATCCTGTAGTTACTTATCCATTGTATTCAATAGCACCCTTACAATGTGAATTAACATCTTTACAATGGAAATAATGGCTACTGAGTGAAATTCGGTGGAATTACAAGCATTCTGTATTCGTGAATTATATTATTGGTTTCACTGGCGGCTCGTGCTCACGAAACAGGTGAAGTGCTGTACAGTAAAAGATAGGGGCACTTCACGTGTTTTATGGGCACGAGCCGACAGTGATTTGATACAATACAAATATATATTTGATATTAATTATATATATTAATTGATTAATTATTAATATATATATATATATTAATTAATATATTTGATATAAAATATATATATATATATATTTAATATATATTTGATCGAGTTTCAATACATTTACTTCCCAATGTTCATGATAGCTTGCCAAAGATGATAACAAAAATACATAGGGCCGGTTGTTTGTAACTTCGTTAACTTTTAACGCCGTGATTAGCCTGGATAACGACATCTTGTAGCAACGGCAAACTAACTCAACTCAAATAGAGAATAGAAACATATAAATTATAAAAAAGCCTTGAGTTTCAATAGTTTCGTTTACAAAACTTGATGACACATCATTTACATTAAATTTTATTGCCTAAAAATATTACTAACCTTTAAATTCATGAATCAAGTTGAGATTTATTATCATTGAGGCAATGATAATAAATGAGGTTATAAAAAGTTTCAATGGCTGTTTTTCAAATTTAACAGGTCAGCAGCTGGTTAATTAGAATTGAATACTAATTTCACAGTACTAAACTAATCGGCCAGAGTTTGAGGCGTTAAAAATTTTAACCTAACCATCAGCTGATGATTAAATTTTCAATATCTGAAAACAATAGCAGCTGAAGATTTTCGATTTTTGTAGTACTACCAACCTGACAACAATAAAGTTGTATGAGCATGCAATTTCCAGATCGTGTTTTTGTTTTAATAAATAAATAATTTATACAATAATGAGATAATCATTGATTCTAATATCTATTTTGAATAAGTGCATTTGAATATTTTGCTACTACTATCACATTTCAATACTTTATTCATTTGAACGTTTTTCCACTTTGACACGGTTAAATAACGCTGATTAAACTATCAGAACGTACGTGCAACCGGCCCATAAACTATTAATTCTTCATTACTATAGATTGGGAAATGGAATTATGATAATTACATTAACCGTTCAGTGGAGAACTTTCATATTCTCCTAAGTTTTTCTTATGACATTTGCAAAGATTTTTAGTATTTCAAATACAAACTTGAAAAGTGTGTATTATCCTATGAATAGAATAGAATATGTGTATTATATAAAAAGTGACCCCATTATTCCTGTTTCTTCAATAAATCCACGTAAGAAACTGTATATTACTATCCGACCAAGCAAAGAAGAGCCTCTGGCATAATGGGAAAATGACTCCATATTGGTCAATATATGCTCAAGAATCATAAATGTAGTTTCAATAGTAGATCGAATTGTTTCCTACAATTTGAGATGAAATTGATAATTTTTGAAGCAATATTGACCGAGCTGAAGTCATTTTCCCATCATGCCAGAGGCTCTTCTTTGCATGGCCATACTATAGATACAGATGATACGCATGCAATAGATGTTTGATATAGTCTGTCCAAGCAAAGAAGACCCTCCGGCAAGATGGGAAAATTACTCAAGCTCGGTCAATTTTGGTTCAAAAATTATCAATTCGACCTTTAATTGAAGGGAACAATTTGATTCACTATAAGGACCAAGTTAATTCATTATTCTTGAACAAATATTAACCAAGCTGGAGTCATTTTCCAATCTTGCCAGAGGGTCTTCTTCGCTTGTACAGACTATACAAATGCGAGCACATAACCCCCTCGAATAAAGTTTAATACAAATTGTCTCCATGTCTGCTTCAAGTTAACGCATGCAAATAAGATATTATGTTTGATACAAATGTTGGCACGTATCATTTTAGAACCTGCAATTTCTCCAGAGATAAAGCGCCCAATATTCATTCAACAACTCATAAACTCATTCACAAAATTTCAATTTCCATTCATAACCGGGTTAAGAGCGCGCTTCGAGATGGAGTCAACCTCCTTGCCGAAATTGAATAGTCTAATCCCGAACAGAGCCTTCAACATAGTCTGTCCAAGCGAAGAAGACCCTCTGGCAAGATGGGAAAATGACAATGGCTAGGTTAATATTGGTTCAAAAATTATAAATTCAGTCTCAAATTGTAAATCAGAATGTTTCCTACAATTTGAGAATAAATTTTTAGTTTTTGAACAAATATTGACCGAGTTAGAGTCATTTCTCCCGAAATTGAATAGTCAAATCCCGAACAGAGCCTTCAAAATAGTCTGTCCAAGCAAAGAAGACCCTCTGGCAAGATGGGAAAATGACAATGGCTAGGTCAATATTGGTTCAAAAATTATGGATTTAGTCTCAAATTGTAGATCAGAATGTTTCCTACAATTTGAGAATAAATTTTTAGTTTTTGAACAACTATTGACCGAGCTGGAGACATTTTTCCATTTTGGTAGCGTGTCTTCTTCTCAATGCATGTATACTCTAATTGATGTAACTTCCCAGTTAATTAAGCACTTGAAAGATGGGGAATACGATGGAATTCAAGTTGGAAATTACATAAAATAGAGTATAACGGCATGTTTTACGCGAGGTCGTTTATTAACACTGATCTTTATAGGCGCTTCGCGTTAGCTCGACACTTGTTATGTATAAAATGATTATGGGGACAAGTGTAGTGGGGGGGAGAGAAGGAGGAAGAAGAGAGAAAGGGGAAGAAGAGAGAAAGGAGAAGAAAGAGAAAGATGAGGGTGAGGGGAAAATAGAGATAAATGAAGAGGGGAAAAGGAGGAAGAGATATGAATTAAGAGGAAAGGAGTTGGAAGAGAGTCGAAGAAGAAGAAGAAGAAGAAGAAGAAGAAGAAGAAGAAGAAGAAGAAGAAGAAGAAGAAGAAGAAGAAGAAGAAGAAGAAGAAGAAGAAGAAGAAGAAGAAGAAGAAGAAGAAGAAGAAGAAGAAGAAGAAGAAGAAGAAGAAGAAGAAGGATGATGAAGAGAAGAAGAGAGATGCAAATGAAGAAGAAGAAGAAGATGAGAAGAAGAAGGAGATGATGATGAACAAGAAGAAGAGAACGAAGAAGAAGAAAAGAAGAAGGTGAAGGACAAGAAGGGTAGTAGATGAAGAAGTGAAAGATGATGATGATGAAGAGAAGATAATAGGAGGGGAAGGAGAAAGAAGGGGAAGAAGAAGAAGAAGGGAAGGAAAAAGAAGAATAAGAAGAGGAATAAGTAGTAGTAGAAGAAGTAGTAGTAGAAGAAGTAGAGGTAGAAGAAGAAGAAGAAGAAGAAGAAGTAAAAGAAGAAGAAGAAGAAGAAGATGATGATGATGATGATGAAGAAGACGAGGAGGAGAAAGAAGAATGGTTCGAATTCAATCTTCTTCTTCTTCTTCTTCTTCTTCTTCTTCTTCTTCTTCTTCTTCTTCTTCTTCTTCTTCTTCTTCTTCTTCTTCTTCTTCTTCTTCTTCTTCTTCTATTCTTCTTCTTCTTCTTCTTCTTCTTCTTCTTCTTCTTCTTCTTCTTCTCCTTCTTCTTCCTCGACTTCTTCTTCGAAGAAGTGGATTATCTTCTACGAAGAATTGGAAGAAAAAGAAGGAGAAGGAGAAAAAGAAGAAGAAGCAGAAGAAGAAGAAGAGAAGAAGAAGAAGAAGAAGAAGAAGAAGAAGAAGAAGAAGAAGAAGAAGAAGAAGAAGAAGAAGAAGAAGAAGAAGAAGAAGAAGAAGAAGAAGAAGAAGAAGAAGAAGAAGAAGAAGAAGAAATAGTAGAAGGTAGAAGTAGGAGAAGATGTAGAGGAACAAGAAGAAGAAGGTGAAAAAGAAGAAGAAGAAAGAGGAGAGAGGAAGTGAGAAGTGTTAGAACAGATTGATACAGACGAAGAAGAGAAGAAAAGAAAAAAATGAAATTATCATATAGAAGCGTTGCTGGAGCTGACAACAAAACTTAAGGCGGATGGCGATTAACTGTTATCGAAGCTCAACTCTGTCAGGACAGTCTGGAGCTGCCTTCGAGAGTATATATTAGTACATCTGAGATCGTTCTCGTATCAATGTACCTTCATAGACAGCTCGCCGACTGTCCGGACCGAGCTGGGAATCATTAACAGTCAATCCCCATCCGCCCTCATTTTTGGACTTGAATATCTGGCCATTTCTTGGCGCTCTATTCTTTAATTCAGCACCTTTTCCAAGCAGTTCGTGCGCTTTCACGTGTTCTAATACCCGTGAAAAAGACGACAGCTATCTGTCCAAGCAGACGAGACCTTTTGCCAAGATGAAAAAATGACTCCAGCTCGGTCAATATTGCTTCAAAACCCATTAATGTTATCTCAAATTGTAGATCAGAATGTTCTGCACAATTTGAAACCAAATTCATAGTTTTTGAACCAATATTGACCTAGCTGGAGTCATTTCCCCATCTTGTTGGAATGTCTTCTTTGCTTGGACAGACTCAAGTGTTTGCACTGTTTCAAACGCCTAATAAACGTTCATTTTCCCCAAGTCATAAATTTTGAATGAATCATGAAGAATAACAGCTAGTTTAGTACAGAACTATAGTCTGGCCAAGCAAAGAAGAGCCTCTGACAAGATGGGAAAATGACTCCAGCTCGGTCAATATTGGTTCAAAAATTATTGATTTGGTCTCAAATTGTAGATCAGAATGTTTCCTGCAATTGAGACCAAATCAATAATTTTTGAACCAATATTGACCGAGCTGGAGTCATTTTCCCATCTTGCCAGAGGCTCTTCTTTGCTTGGCCAGACTATAGAAAGACGTTTTGCTTCGTACTGGGGAAGTAATTCATTCTTTTGTCTGTAAAAGTATGTCTTTCCTGCTCTCATTCTTAATAATTATAGTATTGTTCTGTATACTGCCTGTGAAGAGGAAGCTCCATAGTCTGTCCAAGCAAAGAAGACCCTCTGGCAAGACGAGAAAATGACTCCAGCTCGCTCAATATTGGTTCAAAATATATAAGTTTAGTCTCAAATTGTAGAGCAGAATGTTTTCTACAATTTAAGATCAAATCGATATTTTTTGAACCAATATTGACCGAGCTGAAGTCATTTTCTCAACTTGCCAGAGGGTCTTCTTTGCTTGGACCGACTACTAAGTAATAGCACTGTGTCAGCCAAAATACAGTACTGAAACTGTTCATGTACTATTGTTTAAGTACTATTTGAGAAAATTAACAGTACTGATCTAGTACAATATTACAATCTCAGTACTGATATAGTACAATCTCAGTAAAGATATAGTACAATAGTACAATCTCAGTACTGATATAGTACAATAGTACAATCTCAGTACTGATATAGTACAATCTCAGTACTGATATAGTACAATCTCAGTACTGATATAGTACAATCTCAGTACTGATATAGTACAATCTCAGTACTGATATAGTACAATAGTACAATCTCAGTACTGATATAGTACAATAGTACAATCTCAGTACTGATATAGTACAATAGTACAATCTCAGTACTGATATAGTACAATAGTACAATCTCAGTACTGATATAGTACAATAGTACAATCTCAGTACTGATATAGTACAATCTCAGTACTGATATAGTACAATAGTACAATCTCAGTACTGATATAGTACAATAGTACAATCTCAGTACTGTTTACTTAGCGTAATTAGGTAATAGCGTGATAGAATAATTCAAGACTACCGTAATGCATGTAGTATTATAGAAAAAAGGTTTTTAGTAAAAAAGTATTAAGAAAAAAATTTTCTATTCAAGTATAAGTTGAAACAAATCAATTAATTATGTCTGATTTATCATTTATTAGCTTAGTTTTTGAGGTACATATACTAGTTAGTATAGTTAGTCTTATGCCGGGTTTTTCCAAGCACACTCAAAGTTAAAGGACTCTCAAATTTTGATGAACAGCTGACATTTTCTATGATAAGTATAGAAAATGTAGAAAAGTGTAGTAAACTTGAGGGTCCCTCAAATTTAAGTGTGCTTGGAAAAACCGGGCAATAGTCTATGGTTTTATACGTCGCGCAATAATCGAAACACGAAGAATTCATAAATTTACTACATAGGTGAAAATTGAAGAAATAAATATAGAATCTTCCAAGAACATGGGAAGGGTATGACGGAAGGCTCAACAGTATTCCTCATTTCAAACAGTTTTATTACAAGATTACTTTTTGAGGAATTGGAATAATATAGATAGGGTAATTTATCCAGTTTTTTCTCATCCCAAGTCTATTTTTATAATGGGGAGTAATAAAAAGTATTGAGGAGAAGATTTTCAACAAAAAAATCATATTTACTACATTCTCAGATTACTTCATGTACGAATATCAAATTCAAAAAATTGAATTCAATTTATACACATTTCTGACAACAACTGTTTGAGTTTCAGCCACTTATTATTTCTTAAGATATTATTTCTTAATAATTCTTATATATTATTCCTTAATAATTCTATTTCTTCATTTCAATTTCTCCATAATAATAGGCCTACTGTATAGAGTATCAAATTCAGGTCCAGCCAGAGAGAATAGAATAGAACCATTCCCACTATTTCACACACACTGGCTACATCAGTGGAAATGAAAAATTCTTAATTATTAATTGATTTGAATAAAGATGTCATTTTTCCTCCATTCCAGTCCCGATATTTCGAAAAATACATGTACTCAATGACACCAAAGTATTGGAAATATATTCGTATCTCAACTGAAATTATATTACAGTTCCAATTGATAACCGACTTCCAGTCATTTTTGACTGACTTCATCAGTGGAGATGAAAAATTCTTAATTACTAATTGATTTTAATAAAAATGTCATATTCCCTCCATTCTAGTCCCGATAATTCGAAAAAATACATGTACTCAATGACACCAAAGTATTGGAAATATATTCGTATCTCAACTGAAATTATATTAAAGTTCCAATTGATAACCGACTTCCAGTCATTTTTGACTGACTTCATCAGTGAAGATGGAAAATTCTTAATTACTTATTGATTTGAATAAAAATGTCATATTCCCTCCATTCTAGTCCCGATAATTCGAAAAAAAACATGTACTCAAAGACACCAAAGTATTGGAAATATATTCGTATCTCAACTGAAATTATATTCCAGTTCCAATTGATAACCGACTTCCAGTCATTTTTTGACTGAGACTTTCTCCAATTTAGGCCTATAACCAACATGCAGTCATGTATTTCACAGTAATTGGAGATATTCAATCTCATTTCGTAAATGGATCGAAAATCTCAAAATCTTTACAATCATCATTGAACTCGCTACATTCTCAAAAATATACAACAATCACTACTTCCAACGGTTATGATGAATGACGATAATTATTTCAAATCATTCATTTATGATGGATTTAATCACATTTGGATGGAAACCTCGATCTCAGAATCGTCAGAAATATTATGATTATTACTGATTATCATTTGACCTAATTCACGTCACGAAAGATCGTCTGGAATTATGATTAGTGATGATCGATCATTTGAACTCATTCATGTCACGAAAGATCGTCTAGAATTATGATTAGTGATGATCATTCGAACTCATTCATGTCACGAAAGATCGTCTGGAATTATGATTAGTGATGATCATTTGAACTCATTCATGTCATGATAGATCATTCAAGATCATTCATGACATTCTGAGGGGAACCATGAACTCGGAATAGAAATGACATCATCACCAGGAAGTGGAAGAGGTCGATTTGAGTCATGAGTCACATACGTATAGTCTTTCCAAGCAGAAGAAGACATTCTGGCAAGATGGGAGAATGACTCCAGCTCGGTCAATCTTGGTTCAATAATTATGAATCTTGTCTCAAATTGAAGGAAACATTCTGCTCTACAATTTAAGATCAGATTTATAATTTTTGAATCAATAGTGACCGAGCTGGATTCTTTCTCCCATCTTGCCAGAATGTCTTCTTTGCTTGGAAAGACTCAGCTCGGCTCAAGTCGCAGATCGCATCATCCTAAACTGCTCACTCAGCTGTATTCTCGCTGATCCGCACATTTCTCATCAGTCGTGACTTCTCTCTTTCTCTTACAGCCTCTCTTTTTCTTCTCACTCTCTCACTCCTTCGTTTTCCTACGGTCTCTCTCTCTGTACATTTTTAGTATCTCTTACGCCATCTTAATCTCTACTACTTTTTATCAATTCTCTATCACTCACTTTCTCTCTATTTCTTACTCTTTCTCAATGTCTCCTTCTCTCTCTTAATGTCTGTAATGTTATATTCAAAAAATATTTTGACGTTACTTGACCTGCTCGAAGTTATAAGGACATTCTTATTATTACTTAATAATTTTTTGAGGTTGGGTTATCTACATTGAAAATTTTTCAGATATAGTCTGTCCAAGCAAAGAAGACCTTCTGGCAAAGTGGAAGAGTTACTCAAGCTCGGTCAATATTGGTTCGAAAATTATTGATTTGATTTCTAATTGTAGGAAACAATTTGATCAACTATTAAGACCACATTCGTTATTCTTGAACAAATATTGATCAAGCTCTAGTCATTTTCCCCAGAGGGTCTTTCTTGCTTTAACAGACTATAACTACTACAGCCAGGTTTTATACAAATATACAGGTGTCTCACTTTCCCACCAAAACTTATCAATTCTTCTTCGCTTTTTTCATCTATTCCTCCATCCTATCATCCTTCTCTCATTCTCACTCTCTCACTTCTTTCTCCATTCTCTTTTATTTCTCCTTCTCCACAACAGTACAACACAAACACTTTCTTCTTGAAACGGAAAAATCTATCCTGAGCCTCTAAGACACTGAGAAAACTTATAAACCGGGTGTTTCAGGAGGAATATGCAATACTTCTCAGGTTGATTCCTTGCATCAAGTAGACAAAAGTTCCATGGGACCAACCCCAAAACGCTTTATTACAAAGATAACAATGGCGGAAAATTGAGATTTTTCAAAATATATTGATTTTTCTAATTTTTTAGAGGCTTTACTGAGGTTCTTAAATGATCAATTCTCATGTAAAATTAGCTGAAGAATTCAATGAAACCAGTTCCAAGTTTGTAACTTCAACAGTTATTGAGATAATTGGAAAAATATGCTTAAAAAACGTAATTTTTCAACAATAAGGGTTATAACTGGATAAGAAATCTTAAATTTGTATTTTTTATTGAAAGTACCCTATAATTATACAGAGTAAAATTGAGATTTTTCTAAAAATATCAATTTTTCTTACGCCATTGTTATCTCGGTAACGGGTTGGTGAAGTATTGCACATTCCTCCTGAAACACCCTGTATAATATAGTTTCTTCACTTATTCATTGAATATATGGTTCATCTCTTCTATCTTTATAATAATATCAATTATATTTTTATTACTGTTCCCTTCACACTCTATTTTCTGACCCTGCTGTGTCCTGTTTGTCAATTCTCTTAGATTCTATTTTCAAATCCCTAACCCGATAACTACGGTGGAAGTATCAGTTTCATTCGTTCTTTCAATTTTCTCATTTTTTCACCTGTGTTTACTTCCTTTTTGCTATCTTCTCCCCTCTTACCTCCTTCTCTTTTTTTTCTACTCCGCCTCATTCTTCCTTCTTTCTACCGTCCACTTCCAAAAACATTTTACTTCTTGATTTCTTCCCACTCTCTAAAAATCTCTTTCTCCTCCATGTTTCATATTTATCAAGTAATTCTTCTTTCTCTTGTTCTCCTACTTCTTCAATCCCTATTCCTTCTTTCCGCCTTCTATTCCCCCTATATTTCTTTCTCTTTCTTATTTCTCCATCACCTTCTTCTTCGCCCATCAAAGACCACTGCCGGCTCGTACCCACAAAACAGGTGAAGTGCTCGTATCTTTTACTGCACAGCACTTCACCTTCTTGGTGGGCACGAGCCGACAGTGTCAAAGAGTTAATATTCGAATAGAGTTAATAATATAATTTAAGTATAATAATATTAGTGTATAATATATATATATATATATATATATATATATATATATATATATATATATATATATATATATTATATTATAGTGTACAATATATTAGTGTAATAATATATTAATATAATATAAGTGTATATAAAGAGTTAACAATATAATAAAAGTATGTACTACACGTTAGGAGTTACAAAGCAGAGGTATAACTCTCTGTGAAACTATACTATATACTTTAAGTATGTTTCTAAACTTATAACATCAATTCAGTTCGACTAAGCTATTCTAGCCGCTTAGTGCTGAATGTTAAACTGAAATTCGTCGTATTTAGTTTATGGTTGCTCTGCATTTAGCATAAAATAGTTCTTTGTAGAGACTTATGTATGGAATGTATGCATAAAATGAGACGTATGTTAAAATGATGGATACTAAGAATCGCACACTCCAGATCCACTTACATTCCTAGTACGTAATTCTAGATTCTAGAAGTTCGCATTGTATAATTCCACGAAATGTCTGCCACTTTTGGTCTGTATAATGTTAATGTTACAAGATAATGTTAATGATGTTACATATAATGTTAATGTTGTTATAATGTTAATGTTACAAGATAATGTCTGTATAATGTTACAAGAACGCCATTCAAGTTGAGTTGAGTTTTACATCACAAGTCGCTTGCACTAGTCAGGCACAAGATGTAATAGAAGCTCGTAGTTGTATGGAATAATTCAAATAAAAAATCAACTAACCAGTGTGCGATGCTCTATACAGGGTGTTTCAGGAGGAATGTGCAATAGTTCTCAGGCTGATTCCTTACACCAAGTAGACAAAAAAGTTCCATGGGACCAGCCCCCAAAAACGCTTTGTTACCGAGATAACAATGGCGGAAAATTTAGATTTTTCAAAACTTATTAATTTTTCTAATTTTTTAGAAGTTGAATGGCAGCGATTGTGTAAATCTTACCAAATCTCAGAAATAGCGATCAAAAATCGCAAAATCGCTACTAAATAAAAATTTATCACTTGTGCTATGTTTTGTCGAATTTTGATCGCTATTTCTGAGATTTGGGTAACATTTACACTATCGCTGCCATTCAACTTTTTCTTTAGAATCTGACTCTCTTTCAACTTCCATTGATAAAAAATACAAATTTAAGATTTCTTATCCAGTTATAACCCTTATTGTTGAAAATTACGTTTTTTAAGCATATTTTTTCCAATTATCTCAATAACTGTTGAAGTTACAAACTTGGAACTGGTTCCATTGAATTTCGCAGCTAATTTTACATGGAATTGATTATTTTAGAAACTTACTAGAGCCTCTAAAAAATTGGAAAAATTTATACATTTTGAAAAATCTCAATTTTCCGCCATTGTTATCTTGGTAACAAAGCGTTTTTGGGGGTTGGTCCCATGGAACTTTTTTGTCTACTTGGTGTAAGGAATCAGCCTGAGAAGTATTGCACATTCCTCCTGAAACACCCTGTATAACTCCGTGTTTCTATTGAGTCTTAGCGTAAATATTGTATTTACATACATTCAATATTGTAATATACTTACTCTATGGTCTTAGAAACATTCCCGTGTAACTTTTGTAGTGATGGAAACAATGCTTTTCGAGTATAATTTATTGTCCAAGCCAAGAAGACATTCTGGCAAAATGGGGAGTGTCTACAGCACGGCCATTATTAGTTTAAAGATTATGAATTCGGTCTCGTGAAAAAGAAGACCTTCTTCCAACATGAAAAAATGACTCCAGCTCGGTCAATATTGCTTCAGAAACCATAAATGTGATCTCAAATCGTGGATTAGAGTGTTTCCTACAATTCGAGAAGAAATTGATAATTTTTGAAGCAATATGGACCGCGCTGAAGTCATTTCCCCATCTTTCCAGAATGTCTTCTTTGCTTGGACAGACTATAGTAAGGAATTAAGGCCACACCTTCCCATTTATTAAATTTTCTTTTGTGGAAATTCCATCCATCCAAGGTATAGTCAGTCCTAGCAAAGAAGAGCCTCTGGCAAGATGAGAAAATGACTCCAGCTCAGTCAAAACTGGTTCAAAAATAATTGATTTGGTCTCAAATTGTAGAGCAGAATGTTTCCTACAATTGAAACCAAATCAATAATTTTTGAACCAATATTTACCGAGCTGGAGTCATTTTCTCATCTTACCAGAGGCTCTCCTTTGCTTGGACAGTCTATACTAAGAAACCATCAACCAAGCCCTCTCCATAATTGTGGAATAATTGGCTCTAACTTTCAATTTGCATATTGATGCTAAGGCAAAGGCCTTTGCAGAAATTGACCCGGGAAACCATTTTGAGGCTCACTTTGTTGTGAGGGGGTGGGGGGTTAAGGGAAAGGGTCCTTGGCAAGAACCCGAAAAATATCTGACCATTCGAGGTCATTTTCAGGAGGAGGGGTTGGGGGGGGAAGACTACAAAGCACTCCTTTACCCCCCAGCACCATCTTTGAAAGACCGATTGTAGGCCCCCTCTCAAAAGGGATTCTCATTCATTTTGACGCTGCGAGTGCCAAGTGACTGGACCAGGGATGAGAGGGGTGGGCAGAAGAGGAGTAGAAAAGGAATGGGAAGATGACGAAGAGAGTGGAGAAGGAGGATGAGCAAGAAGAAGAAGGAGAAGGAAGGAGAGGAAGGCAGAGGAGTAGGACGAGGAGAGGAAGGAGGATAAGAGAATGAGAAAAGAGAAAATATGAAGGAGGAGAGAGAAGAAGAAGAAGAAGAAGAAGAAGAAGAAGAAAAAGAAGGAGAGAAGAAAAGAAGAAGAAGAAGAAGAAGAAGAAGAAGAAGAAGGAGAGGAAGAAGAAGAACAAGAAGAAGAAGAAGAACAATGAGAAGAAGAAGAAGAAGAAGAAGAAGAAGAAGAAGAAGAAGAAGAAGAAGAAGAAGAAGAAGAAGAAGAAGAAGAAGAAGAAGAAGAAGAAGAAGAAGAAGAAGAAGAAGAAGAAGAAGAAGAAGAAGAAGAAGAAGAAGAAGAAGAAGAAGAAGAAGAAGAAGAAGAAGAAGAAGAAGAAGAAGAAGAAGAAGAAGAAGAAGAAGAAGAAGAAGAAGAAGAAGAAGAAGAAGAAGAAGAAGAAGAAGAAGAAGAAGAAGATGAAGAAAGAAGAAAGAAGAAAGAAGAAGAAGAAGAAGAAGAAGAAGAAGAAGAAGAAGAAGAAGAAGAAGAAGAAGAAGAAGAAGAAGAAGAAGAAGAAGAAGAAGAAGAAGAAGAAGAAGAAGAAGAAGAAGAAGAAGAAGAAGAAGAACACGTAGCTCACAATGTGTATTAAGGAATACGGGAGAGTGAGATAACAAAGGTGAAGAGAAATAGTAGGAGAAGGAGGAGGAGAGAAAGGAGATTTGGAGAAGATAAATAAAGTAGAGGAGAAGAAGATCATAAATTCTAAACATAGCATCGATGTAAGGGTTTGATGGTTATTCTCTTATTTCCCTTCTGAAACAAAATTATGATGAGGAAGTAGATGACGCAAAGAATGAGTGGAAATTTATGAATTGGGGTGAAGGTAGAAAATGAAATATTTGTAGATTTTAAGGAAATCTGAGATGTAGGAAGAAATTAAGTATTATCATGTTAGAAGTAGGACGAATAAACAGAGGAAAAAATAAATAATATTCTTTGTGAAGAAAAGGGATAGGTGATGCGATAGGCGGAGGAATTGATAATATTGAAATCCGGATGAGAAGTGATAGATGATTGAAAATGAACAGAGAGGAATGAGGAGACAAAGATCGTAGGAATTAGATTAGATTAGATTATCCACTTTATTCAAGTAGAGTACAGCATTTACGATCTTAAATCCTAGATTCCAAAAATTAAACATAAATCTAATTACACGATTGGTTAAAATAAGAAATACATATACAAGGAACTTACTAAATTACAGATATATGGGATTCAATATTCTTACTGTTATAATATGATTGTGATGTATCTACATGGAATGGCGGAGTTTGGACAAAGATGTCCATTCTTGGAGAAGGATATGCAAGGATAACCCTCCCATTAACACACAACCGTAACAAATTTTTTACTGATAGGGATTAGATTAGATTAGATTTCTTTATTCATATAGACAATAACAATACATTCACGCTTCAATTCTAGATTGCTTAAATATAGTACGTAATAACAAAGAGGAGTGTACTTCTATTATACAGAAATAAATATACAGTAGCTATTGTTTCTATACAGGGTGTTTCAGGAGGAATGTGCAATACTTCTCAGGCTGATTCCTTACACCAAGTAGACTAAAAAGTTCCTTGGGACCAACCCCCAAAAACGCTTTGTTACCGAGATAACAATGGCGGAAAATTGAGATTTTTCAAAATATATAAATTTTTCTAATTTTTTAGAAGCTTTAATGAGGTTCTAAAATAATCAATTCCCATGTAAAATTACCTGAGGAATTCAATGAAACCAGTTCCAAGTTTGTAACTTCAACGGTTATTGAGATAATTGGAAAAATATGCTAAAAAATGCCATTTTTTAACAATAATGGTTATAATTTAATAAGTAATCATGAAATCATATTTTTTATTAATGGAAGTTGAAGAGAGTCCGACTCTCTAGAAAAATTAATATGTTTTGAAAAAACCCAATTTTCCGCCATTGATATCTCGGTAACAAATCGTTTTTGGGGGTTGGTCCCATGGAACTTTTTTGTCTACTTGGTGTAAGGAATCAGCCTGAAAAGTATTGCACATTCCTCCTGAAACACCCTGTATAAACGTTACGAGCTGAAAACATAGTAACACTATTCAACAAACACGGTTACACATGAACGCGAAATTATAGAAATTTTATTAAAATATATTTAATTGTCAATCTTTTGAATTACGATTTAATAATTCTGTAGATGAGAAGGCGAAGTTTAGACATAAAGATGTCCATTCTTGGGAAAGGACAACTAAGATCCATTAACACTTGGCCTTGAAAGTATAAACATAATGTTTACACTGCTTATAAATGATGTAAAAAATGTTGGTAATTTCAATTGGAATTTTAAAAGCAGATTAAGATTAATAGAACATTGCTATGAAGATTCTGGAAAAAATAAGAATAAAATTAAAATCTAAATTTAATTTAAAATTAATAACTACTGGAAGTAATGAATAATGGTTGATGATGGGGTGAATGATGTAAGTTGAAATTACTACTGCAAATGATGGATGTATGTATAGTCAGACCAAGCAAAGAAGAGCCTCTGGCAAGATGAGAAAATGACTCCAGCATGGTCAATATTGGTTCAAAAATTATTTATTTGGTCTCAATTGTAGGGAACATTCTGATCTACAACTTCAGACCAAATCAATAATTTTTGAACCAATATTGACCGAGCTGGAGTCATTTTCTCATCTTGATAGAGGCTCTTCTTTGCTTGGTCAGACTAGACATGGGGGTCTATAATGAAGGTTGAACTTATTACTACAAAAATTGTAAAGTTATATTTACAAGTATATTGAATGGGTGATGGATGGAGGATGAAGGGTTGTCAGAGAGAGAGAGAGAGAGAGAAAAAAAGGAATAGAGAAAGAGAGAAAAGGATAGAGAAAGAGAAAGAAAAGCTGCAAATAATGGGTGAAGAGTCCGATCTGAATAATCTTGAACAGCCCTTCTGTGGCTGCTTGACCGCCAACAATCAATTCCAGTGAAAGGCTTAGCCACTCCAATGGTCGTTGCAAAAACAACTCCAACTCCAAATCCATCTAAATGGTTCCTACTGGGGGGTTGGTGACCTATTTTGCTCTGCAGCAGGGGGGGGGAGGACTTGGAAGAAGAACAAGATATGAAGAAGATGGCGAAGAAGGTGGGAAAAGAGGAGGAGAAGAAGAAGAAGAAGAAGAAGAAGAAGAAGAAGAAGAAGAAGAAGAAGAAGAAGAAGAAGAAGAAGAAGAAGAAGAAGAAGAAGAAGAAGAAGAAGAAGAAGAAGAAGAAGAAGAAGAAGAAGAAGAAGAGTCTCAATTACGAAATTTACGAACATAATGAAATGCTTAATAGAACAATTATTTTTATTTTTACAATGGGAACTTGATAAGTATTTTAAGCCAAGGTGATTGATGTTTACATGATGAATTGATGGATAGATCATGGAAGATTACATTAAAATTCTCACTTCAAAAACACTTCTTTTTCTACAAATTAATGTTGGATTCCAATTAGATATCACTTCTGGATGATTCCGAAAATAAATCAATGCACAAAAATATCACTTGAAATCTCTGAGAATGAGGGAAAATTTTGAGCCACATTAAGAACGCTAGTTTACTTCATGAATCACATGGAAAATGATGCAATAGCTCTATACAGGGTGTTTCAGGAGGAATGTGCAATACTTCTCAGGCTGATTCCTTACACCAAGTAGACAAAACCCATGGGACCAAAAACGCTTTGTTACCCAGATAACAATGGCGGAAAATTGAGATTGTTCAAAATATATTAATTTTTCTAATTTTTTAGAGACTCTAGTGAGGTTTTAAAAAAATCAATTCCAATGTAAAATTAGCTGAGGAATTCAATGAAACCAGTTCCAAGTTTGTAACTTTAACGGTTATTGAGATAATTGAAAAAATAAGCTAAAAAACGCCATTTTTCAACAATAAGGGTTATAACTGGATAAGGAATCATAAAATTGTATTTTTTATTAATGGAAGAGAGCCGGATTCTGAAGAAAAAGTAATGGCGGCGATTGTGTACCCAAATCTCAGAAATGGCAATCAAAAATCGCAAAATTGACAAAAGTGATGAATTTGTGTTTAGTAGCGATTTTGCGATTTTTGATCGCTATTTCTGAGATTTGGGTAAGATTTACACAATCACCACCATTTAACTTTTTCTTTAGAATCCGGCTCTCTTCAACTTCCATTAATAAAAAATACAATTTTTTGATTCCTTATCCAGTTATAACCCTTATTGTTGAAAAATGGCGTTTTTAGCATATTTTTCCAATTATCTCAATAACCGTTGAAGTTACAGACCTGGAACTGGTTTTATTGAATTCCTCAGCTAATTTTACATAGGAATTGATCATTTTAGAACCTCACTAAAGCCTCTAAAAAATTAGAAAAATTAATATATTTTGAAAAATATCAATTTTCCGCCATTGTTATATCAGTAACAAAGCGTTTTGGGGGGATGGTCCCATGGAACTTTTTTGTCTACTTGGTGTAAGGAATCAGCCTGAGAAGTATTGCACATTCCTCCTGAAACACCCTGTAGAATGAACTCTATAGAAGGGAAAAGCACCAGTAGTAGCCACTTGCATTGGGTTTTCTTTAAAATACGGATTTGATGCCTTCAAATAGGTTCTAAGCCTGCTAGAGACTTTGCTCATACTATTTAGCAGCTAAATAGTCCAAGTAGGAGCTCGCAGAGTATCATCAGAGATTTTTGAGAGAAATTTATTGTCACCATTTCACTCAAATACGTAGTTTCAGTAAGAAGTTCAGTTTTCTCTTAGACGTTTCAGTAAGAAGGCATGTATACAAATTGTTGTATTATGACTAGAAAGTCTGTAAATTTCGCTATTTCTGGTGTTATAATC